>APFE031320491.1:18209-82329 GCA_000404065.3 Pinus taeda | reverse complement strand
CCCTCACCATTCGACTCGCTCTGGCTATAGGAGGTAACTGAAAATGACATGAGTAGTCTAATATTTATCTTGCAGAAAAGTAAATGAACAAAACAAAACTGAAAGAAATAAACAGTGCTGGAATTAAAACTAAGAAAATAAATCAGCAGAAGGACAAGATAATTCCATCATGTCATTAGTCATTAAAAAGCTATGTGCATTACTAATCTACAATCAACCGGTTGAACACACTTGCATGAATTAAAATTGCATGAATGAAAAATCTAATCTATCAAACTTGAAAGCAATCAAATGACATAATGAAATCAAAGCAAAATTTACAAAATGAAATCTACTCTACCTTACATTCTAATGTGCTCCATGATATCTACTTCACATCTCCTTCCATGTTGAGAACATCAAAGCTTTATTCAAATTCTTAAAAATTACAAAGTAAAATAAAGCTCTCCAAAGCTTTCAAAAGTCATAAAGGAATAACTACAAACTCCAAGCTAAAGAACTAAAGACCAAGCCAAGCTCTAAGTTGAGACTAATAAGCTAACAAATGAAGGAGAGAGATTTCCTATTTATACAAAAAGATGAGAAGCCATCTCATTAATGAGAGTCCATCAATCTCTCCCTCTACCTCTAGAGTCCTAATCAAAATAGGAATTGATAAGACACATGTCTTCTTAGAGTCACAATACAATTAGGAGATGTGACACATATCCTCATGATCCCATGATTCTTTCCACTCAAATTCGAATTTTGCCTTAGAGTGCCACATAAGAGTCTTCTAGAAGCTTCCTTTCAACCTACACATGTCAACAATCTCAACCCATTTGTTAGGTATAAGCATATGCACATTATTTCCTAATTTTTAACCGCAAATGCATTTAAAAGGCTTAGAATTAATAAAGTTTGGAAAAACATAAATGTGGCCCAATGATAATGAAGGTGGGATGAATGTGGTGACATAGTAGTGAAATGGAGGTGATATAATGGACATAATAGTGAAAGTGTAATGGAAATGAATGACATTTTCAAGACTCAACACTTGGTTTGCCACCCTTGTGCCTGTTACCTAGAATATGCTGGTTTTTAATAGAAGAACCAGTCAACCATTAGGGATCCTCCCTCAGTTACTTATTACTTTGGGAGGAAAAATCGTTTATTTGAATGTGATGGTAGTCCCAGGCCCATTATATTACAATTTACTTCTAGGGCATGACTATGTTTATGACATGGGAGCTATTATTTCAACACTCTTTCGAGTGATTTGTTTCCCGCGTGAAGGCAAAATTGTCACCGTTGACCAGCTTTCATTTCCTGGTCCAGATATGGCTCCTAGTCAACCATCTTCCCTAAATGGTTCTTTTGTACCAATGGTATCATCCTCGCCACGAGTTAATTATGTGGAAACCTGTTCCGTACCTACATCAACTGACGATCAATTCAGTGATGTTGTACATCATGTACTGGGGGCATTGGAACCAGATCTCTCTTTCATGACCTCTTATGTGTTGTGATCAAGGAATATGAGGATAGTTCTTTTACTGTGTCAACCTCATTAAAAAATGAAACAGCTCCTATGAGGATAGTTCCTTGTCTTGTGTCAACCTCATTAAAAAATGAAACCAAGGATATGAGGATAGTTCTTTTACTGTGTCAACCTCATTAAAAAATGAAACAGGTTCGAGGAGAGTTCCTTGTCTTGTGTCAACCTCGTTAAAAAATAAAACCAAGGGTATGGGGATAGTTCTTTTACTGTGTCAACCTCATTAAAAAATGAAACAGGTTCACGAGGACAGTTCTCGGTCTTGTGTCAACTTCATTAAAAAATGAAACCAAGGAGTATGAAGATAGATATTTTACTGTGTCAACCTCATTAAAAAATGAAACAGGCCAACGAGGATAGTTCCTTGTCTTGTGTCAAGCTCGTTAAAAAATGAAACAAGGAATATGAGCAGAGTTCCTTGTCCCTTGTCAAGCTCATTAAAAAAAATGAAACCAAGGGTATGAGGATTGTTCCTGGTCTTGTGTCAACCTCGTTAAAAAATGAAACAAAGAAAATGAGGATAGTTCTTTTACTGTGTCAACCTCATTAAAAAATGAAACAGGTCCATGAGCATAGTTCCTTGTCTTGTGTCAATCTCGTTAAAAAATGAAACAAGGAATATGAGCAGAGTTCCTTGTCTTGCGTCAAGCTCATTAAAAAAAAATGAAACAAGGTCCCAAGTTCCAAGTCGAGTCTTTGATTAGATCTCGTAAAATCCTAGTCGAGTCTTTCACTTGATCTCGTAAGTGAACCTTCATTCCATCCACCTCATAGTTGCGAGTAGGCTACTTAGGTGAATGTAATGAAGCTTGGGGGGCATGCACTTAGTGGTAAAGTTAAGTTTCCTTGTAGGTTATGTGAAGGGAATCACCTCATTCACCTTTTTCGCTTTATGGATGAAGCCAAAAAGTAGTTGGATAACCGTCCTGCTTCACCACAACGACTTCCATCTAGTTACAGGAGACTCTCCCTTTCATCATGTTGGGGGCATGTAAACCAATATCAAGCATAGTTTTTTGTTTTAAGCTTGTCTAAAAATGAAACTGAATCCAAGCATAGTTTTTTCGTTTCAAGCTTGTGTAAACAAGAAACTGACTCCAAGCATAGTTCCCTATGGTTCAAGCTTGTGTAAAAATGAACCCATTTCCATTTTAACCCTTGTGATTGCCATTTTATCAACTTTTTCGTCAGATGAGCCTTGATTTTTTTCATCCCATCGCCACCATCCCTTTGGCCGATCATACGCTTTCACTTGGTTGTTTTACCCTTTTTAAGGAACAACTGCAATGAGTGGTCTTATTAGCCAACCTCTTCACATAAATCAACATGTTTTGAGAAGTTCTAGCATCATCAGAACTAGTTGCTACCCTAGACACCACTTGTTCCTCAAAATAGAGTCCTCTTTAAGCTCTTTTCAGACTCTATAAATATGAAAAGATTGTCGAGCGCTTGTCTATTCCAGCTCGTTAAAGGATTGGAAACGATATCTCTCTTGTATTATTTTACTCTTTTTTGGACTTGAGAAATCATTTTACGAAAAAGAACTTGTGGAGTTTCCTTTTCGTTCCTTTTCAAACTCTCTAAACATGAAAAGGACCGAGTTATCTTTGTCGTTAAACTCATTAAAAACATCAAATAGTGACAAACTTGTCCATCTAGACAAGACTAAGTTTCACCTTCGCTAGACTCGTTAAAACATCAAATAGTGATGGATTCACTCGAAGGGTGAAATTATACAACAAGCATATGTTATCCTCCTCAATCTTGATAAAAAATAAGGAGGTACTGGTCAGCAATGACTGGGGAAAATGGGAAAAATCTAAGAAAACTTTATGGTAGCAAGTCGCTCTTGAACATGACACTTTCACTTCATCTCTGTGACTATTTGGGTTGGGTCTTTGGTCACAGTTTGCAGCTCAGTTCATGGATTTAGGCCGAGAAAGTGATGTTTAGTAAATATAAATCACAGGGGTTGATCTAATGAGGTTACTAGAGCCACCACCAGGGCAATTAGAATGTTTGCAAATTGATTGTTCAGTTTATAAAAAAAACCCGGAGATAGACTGAAGCAACATTGATCTACTTTGTACTTGCATAGCAAATGCAGTTCGAAGGCTAGTTGGCTTGACTTCAGGCTCCATCTGTAAGTTTATAAAACAAAAAAATATAGACAAGCAAAAAATCTATTCGCTCCCCAACAGAGTCACCATTTTGTTATTGGGAAATCTAGTGTCCATTCGGAGTTGCTAGTCCCATTAAGATTGGTAGTTATCTTAGAAACAAATAAACTAAAACTACTTTTGCTTTCCTTTATGAGAAGTAGATAAGAGGGGAACAAAGGACACCAACCTCTGCCTTGCGCTTGGTTCCTCGCTTGGTTCCTCTCCCTTCTGATAGATCTTCGGTGCTCCTTCTTCGTCTACCCAACTTCAAAGAGCACCTGTGGAATCAAAGCAGCATAATACTATCGAAGAATAGAGATCTACAATCATAAGCAATACAGGACCAGATATGTATTGACCACACAAATGCATATATCATCAAACATACAAGAATGTGGAGGAAAACTTGAATAGTTTTATTAATATCAAGAATAAAAAAGAGGATTACAACCAATTGTTCTAACCCAACATCATCCTCTCATCATGAAAGCCCTTCTTCACCTCATGAAAAGCTTAGATCACCCAACACTATGATGTTGCACCAGGAAACCAACAACACTTCCTTACTAGATACAAGATTCTAGCCCCGTGGATCTCTGTGATGAGGGATCCATATATAGATAATTGCAGGGGGTTGAGTCAGCTTCTGGGATTTTGATTAGTGTCCTATCTCTGATAGTTCTTGATTCCACTTGGAGATTGATGATATCTTACTCATCCCCGGGTAAATTCAGAGAGGCAAGTGTCACATGAGAAGTTTCTGGAAGATTCCATGATCATCCACCTTGCAAAATGTCTCTGCCATTTGTCCACTCTCGCCCATCACACCCTACAGAAGGGATTTCCAGTTTGCATCGCACCCTTTACACTGAGCAGGTGAGATGCATCGCACCCTTTGCACTGGGCATTTTGTATGGTCCAGTTTTGACTAGTTCTGAGCAGTTTTCTGTGGAGAACTTTTGGGAGATGATGTAATCAGCTGACCTTGTTCCTTTAGGGCATGAAGAAACACTTTTAGGGACTTAGGAGCCCTTGGTTTATGGACATGTATGATTGGGGTTTCTGTGCCCAAAAATTTCTATAACAAAAGTGGCCCAAAGTTGCAGCATTTCAGTGGATAACAATCAAAGGGAAAAATAATTACACAAGAAAATTTGAAGAGAAGAAGTGTACAGTGACCCACTAGGTCTAACGGATTTTAAAGGGATGAAGAAACCTATGATTACATCCTGACACAATTTTATTTTGCAAAAGATGCATGGGAATCATGGAATGAAATGTTTAGAATTGTTTCCCCTTTGAAACAATGATTTAATGAGCTAATTTGAAAATGACCAACCCCACATGGAAATCATAGGTTATTAGTAAACTATATAAATGTATTATAGACTTCATATTATAGGAAGTCAAATGTCAATTGGGTTTATTTTGGGTGGTTAGGAGGAATGATAGTTATCCTCCTTGCCCAAGTTAAATTCCCACAAGTGATATGATGAGCTCATATCAAGTGTATTATTGTAATGGCTTCAAGCCTCTTGTTGAACAATCTTGAGCCCTGAAGAATATATTACCCTTTACTACATGCTCGAGGGTGAGATGTTTCGTTATAGGGAATTTTTTTTATGGGAAATCAAACAAAGAAATACAGATCCTTAGTAGAGGTAGAATACTTCTTAGTTAAGGGGATAACCCTAATCAAATCTTAAGGATTCCAAAGGATTGAAAAATAAGATAGATTCCAAATGTCTAATTATCATATTGAACATGACGACCATAGTTGATAAGTAGTTCACTGATGGAAACATATGTTGTATTCGAAGGGCTTTACAATGAAGTCAAAGAATAATTTGGTGGATTGGCTAGCCAACCAAGCCATTGTCAGAGAATTGGGCCTTGAGCCTATTAAGATTAACAATGTGATTAAGTAAGTGAAGGGCCTTAAGTTCCTCCTCACCTCCTTAATGATGGAATTTAAAGGAATTTGAAACAAATCTCTTACAAAGATGAGATTAATAATAAGGGAGATCAATCCACTGCAAGACGAGGATTGGTCATGTAGGGAGAAGGGTCGGAGACGTGATAGACACAAACTAGGTAGATGGAATTCATTAATTGAAAGGGAACCAAGACAAATATTAAAGGTATAAACCTCTAGATTACCTTCATTCAATATCAGTTTGAAGTGGTATGAAGAGCAGAGGAGTGATGGAGTCCTCACCATCATGCTATGGATATCCAATGAAGCTAGAAGGCAACCGTTGTAACTTTCTAGGATTAAAGCATTTTCATGTTGGGCATCTACAAGCATGTTTGAAAGTGGTATGCACAGTGATAATAAATCTCAATTAGAGCTGAGTTTTGTACATTTAGAAATAGGCAACAATGCCATAATACAAAATTCTGAGAAATAAATGGATAAACATCGGTAAGAAAAATAGCCTTAGAAAGACAAATAACTTACCATAGATGCTTATTCAACTATGTTGACTTTATGGAAATACAAATATTCATTCTCCAAGAAAAAAATGGACAACCGTTGAGTTTAAATATATTATGAATTGTCCTTGATTCCACTATATGGTAAGGTTAATTGGAATTTTCTCATCAAAACCATTCAGGCTTTTGGTTTCAATGATTTAGTGGTGAAATGGACTTTTGAATGCATCTCAATTGCTTCCTATGTACTTCTGGTTAATGAGGAACATTCTAATTTTGATAGAGTGTTAAGAGGATTAAGAGATGCTTGCCTTTTGTCCCTAGTTTCTTATCATTCTAGCAGATACTTTGAGAAAGCTTATCAAAGGAGTAAGATAATGAAGTCTCACTTGATCCATTTCAATATTTGATCTCTTCATATTTTGATTCCACCACTCAGCTACATTTTGGGGATGCCATATTCCTATTAGGAGAAGCTACTACAATAGAAGCTAAACAATTCATCAATACCATCCAGATTCAAGGATAGTTTGGGCCAGTCTATCAACGAGGAAAAATCTAGTCCTTTTTTATCTTCTAATGCCATCTTGAGACTAAAAATAAGAATCTTGAAGGTTATAGCATTAAAAAAAGATGTGCTCCCTTTCCTGTCAGTTATACAAAAGGAAAAAATTAAACTCACCTAGCATTGCATCAAGAACATCATGCATGATAGCTACTCTAAGTTTAACATTTTAACAATCCCAAATGTTGCCTGGGTCATAATACTCATGATATCCAATTTTTTGGGGTCAATTTCCCACTCCTCCTTTGGTTTCTGGGCTTATAATTATGTCCATATCTTCCTTAGATGTTTGTATAAATTCATCAGATTGATCTAATGTGTTATGAAAAAATCACTCTTCTTTGGAATCACCTCCTTCCCTATGATTTCAAATTCACAAGACTTCCCACTGCTATTAGCACCGCCCTTCCCACCTTCCATTTCCTCCTGAGGTTTTGAACTGATGTCCATTGGTCATAGCACCACTCTTCTCACCTTCCTTTTTCTCCTGAGATTTCAAGCTCTATCCATTATGAACAATTGATCCACACCTTTGTCCGGAATTTTGCAGTGGAATCCAATGTATAAATAAGATCGAGCTCCTCCTGAATTTTGTAGTAGAATCCAATGTAGAGAGAGTATTGAACTCTATCCCAACGTGAGAAGGAAAGGAAAAAGAGTAGAAGGAAAGTAAATTTCATAAGCTAATTTTAGATTAGCGGAAAATGCCAATTTCCATGGTAGCTTATGTTGCTACTATTGAGGTATATATATATATATATGTGTGTGTGTGTGTGTGTGTGTGTGTGTGTGTGTGTGTGTGTGTGTGTGTGTGTGTTTTTATTTATTTATTTAATTTGAGCATGTTGTCAATATTGGGGTTAAATTTTCTTTTTTAATTTTTGAGCAAAAAGATGTCACTTTAAGCAAAGGCTATATCTAATGATTTTGAAAACCCAGAGAGTGATCATTTTAGCATAAGGCTATCAATAAAAATTATTGAAGAACTCCTTAATATAAGCAAGTATGCTCATATAAAGAGGGAAATGGGACATGAGGTTTACACATAAGGATAATATCTACTAATCCTTAAGGAGGTAGAAAATATCCTCAAATCTATGAATAATGCTATCAATAAACTCAAGTAGTTGTAGGTAACCCATTTTTTCAGGGAACTTCACTTAGAGTTCATTAACACACTATTAAAAGCTAGCCATAGTTTAGTTTAAATGAGTAACTCACATTAGTCATTTTTAGTTGTATTACTTATTAGAGAGTCATATGTTTTAGCACAAGAGTAAATTAGTCATTTATGTTAGTCTTGGGTCACTTAAGATTGCTCATTTTTTGTAGTATTTCACTTGGAAAAGTTGCGGTGACTAAATTTTTTAGTCATCTACTCACTAATTTCTCATTTTCTACTAGTGAAAAAATTTCATCATTTGAAGCAACTGATCTGAAATCACCCTTAGGTGACCTCAAGAAATTAATGAAGGTATTATAGACTGATGTGCTAGTGTGTGTGTCTATGTTATCTTGTGCAATGGATCAATAAGATTGCGAAATACACAGACACTTGAAACAGTAAGAAAACATAAACACAACAAAATTTAATAAGGAGTTCACCCAATTATCCTAGGCTACATCTCCTGGTCCAGCCTTCAGTGGTGGCCTTTTTATTATGTTTTCAAAGCAGAGTCTTACAATAAGCAGCTCAATCTGAGTCTCACTTGACGGAGGATGATTAGTAGGATGGCACTTGGAATTCCCAAGTCCTTAGAGTTCACAGACTCCCCTTACCAAATTTCGACCTCAATTGGTCTCTGTCTGCTCGATGCTGCCCTTACTCTGATGGTCAGCTCAGCTTCTTCGCCCTCTGCAATTTTGCCTCTCTTTCTGTGTCTCTTGGCCTTTGGCTTCTTCACTGCTTCTCTGCCTCACTGTCTCTGTCCTATCTCTATCAGCTCGTGGCTTTAAATCCAGTTTATTCCCTGGCTGTTCATTTCGGATTCCCGGCTCTCTGGATCACCTACCTCTACCCACTGGGACTTCACTGCCCTACATCATCATTGCTGCGTAACGCTTCACAGAGAGGTGGCCACCTGTCTCCTTACGAACTGAGTGTCAGTTCTTCCTGAACGATTTTATTTTTATTTTTATTTTTATTTTTATTTTTATTTCCGAGATGCCTGCAAAATGGATCCTTCTGTCGATTCATTGGTCAAATCGGACTTCAAATCTTATGCACCATAGTTTATTTCTCCCTCGGGTCTAGTCATCCATCAGGTTGAACCTCCACCATTGATCTGGAACCCTTAGATACTACGGTCTTTGCTTATTTCGCACGGTTGAGTTGCTCGACTATTAGTCCACGATGTAAGCAATTTCTCTTTCTCCCTGCCGGACACGCGTCACTCAATGTATGGAATCATTGAGTCCTCGACCAAACCCGCTTACTACCCAAAATGCCTCCGATATTCTGCCGGTTTTGAGTGCGGGACCTGCCTTATCAGTTTTAGCACTTTCCCATAGTTTTCGGGTTTCCCTTGTGACCGAGTGCTTGGGGTATTTCCTTCTCAAAGGGTTTTTCCCAGCGATTTTTGCTAATTACGTATCAGAATTAGCCTCCATTTCTGGATCTGAGCTTCCTAATTGCCATTTTTTCACCATGCGCGGTCTCCATGGGCCAACGGTTAGCGCGCTTTGACCAAAGGTCCTTGTTGCTCCATGCTGGCTGCAAATTGCCATTATTAAGAGGTTATTTCTGATAGCTATAAGATTTCTTGAAGTCTGTCATTCATTCTTACCAATCATGGAATTGTTTGAGCATCCAATTCGGATCACGGCCTTCCCATTGAAAAAGCTTTTGGACCACCAAAAGTTGGTTTTCAAGCATCGACTAAGTGAGGATACAACTTTCTCACTTGTTCAATCTCCATCCATTTTGCATTGCTTGGTTTTGAACCCCTGAGCCCAATTCTAAGGTACTCAACATCTCCCTTGTGCATCGTTCTCACCTTCCTGTCCAGAACTATGTCTTCCTACAATTCATTAAGATATTTAGGTAACAGGTCATCAATAGAAGGCAATTGACTCTACTCTTCAGGGTCTTCAATTAACGAAGGTTCAAATAGTCTCAAGCTTTCTGCATTGACAACTGAGTAGATGTGCATATAAGCTGGCAAATCAAGGCAAAAAGAATTCTCATCAATTTTCTCAAGGATCCTGAAAGGTCCATACCTGATTGGTTTTAGCTTTTTACCTTCACCTTGCATCTTGTCTTTGCTGATATATAGCCAGACTTGATCACCAACTTGGAAACTATGCTCCATCCGATCCTTATCATGCCTTGCCTTGTATTTGGCCTGGCTCTTTTCTAGCTGTTCCTATACTACTTGATGGATCTCTTGGATTTGTTCAATGAACCTAGTTGCCTTATTCACATCGCTATGTCCCTCAACTATTGTGTCCTTACCAAAGACAAAATGCAAGGGAGACCTTGGTGTGAAACCAAAACAAGTCTCAAAAGGAGATCTTTGTGTGGAAGAATGTTTGGCTCGGTTGTAAGCATGCCGCACATAACACAAATGTTCATCCCATAGCTTGGGATGCTTGTTGCAATATCCACTGAGCAACTGGATCACTGTCTTGCTGACTACTTCTGTCTAGCCATCAGTTTGTGGATGGAAAGCTATGCTTTTCTTCAGTTTGGTGTCCATCAGTTCCCACAGGCTTGACCAAAAATTTCCCACAAATCTGTTGTCTCGATCAAATATAATGGAAGTGGGCAATCCAAAATGAACCCACACATGTTGAAAGAACAATTTTCCAGTTTGTTCAGTTGTAATCTGCTTATTAAAATGTATCAAAATACACATTTTGTTGAACATATCCACAACAACATACAGATAATCATGACCCATCCTAGATTTAGGCATTCCTCCAACAAAGTCCATGGAAACACTTTCCCAAGAATGAGAAGGAACTGGCAATGGAGTGTACAAGCCTAGTTTTCTATTGTTGGGCTTGCTTTTAGCACACATAGTACACCCTCTTACATATCTAGAAACTGTCTTGTTCATTTTTGGCTAATAACAAAATCTTTGTAGCTGTGAAACTGTTTTGCTTACCCCAAAGTGACCTGAAATCAGAGAAGTGTGTGCTTCTCTAATTATCTTTACTCTTTCAGTTTGTGGAATGCATAACTTCAAACAATGTTATAAGAGTCGGTCCTTTACATGATAATCCAATTCTTCTACTCATTTGCCTTGACTTAAATTTGCATATACATCTTTAAAGTCCATATCTTGAGCATATTGTTCAATGTAGCTCTCATGTAACACATAATTATGCTTAAGTATAGTAGATGCATTTATAATGGGTCTAGATAACATGTCTGCAACTTTATTATGTATCCCCTTTTTATATTTGATGACTAAATAAAATTGTTGTAGAAAACCAATCCATCTATAGTGTCTTGATTGCTGCAACTTAGTTTGGGAGTGTAGATATTGAAGTGGTTGATGATCAGTATGTATTACTGTCTCTTTGCCCATTAAGTAATGTTTCCACTTTTTCACATTCTGTACTAATGCATACAATTCTTTATCATATGTAGGATAGTTAACTACTACAGAATTAAATGTCTCAGAATGATAACATATGGTTTACTGTGCTATGTCAACACTGCTCCCATGGCATAGTCAGTGGCATCTGTTTGGATCTCAAATGGTCTTTGAAGATCAGGCAGTACTAGTATAGGTGGTATACTAATATTTTCTTTCAAGGTGTCGAAGGCTTTCTGATGTTTGCCTCCCCACTGAAACAATTTGTTCAATCCTGTTAAAGCATGTAAGGGAGCTGCAATTAGGGAAAAGTTAGAAATGAACTTCCTCCAATATTTTGCTGCTCCTAAGAAGCTTCTAACTTCTGTAGCAGATTTGGGTTTAGGCCAGTTTAAAATGACTGCCACCTTAGAGGGATCTATCTTCAATTCACCACCCCCTACTATATGACCCAAATAATTTAGAGATGTTTTCCCAAATTGACATTTGAGAGTTCAACATGAAGTTTTTCTCTTTTCAAAACATCTAGTGTCTGCTTAACATGCTTTAAGTGTTCTTCCCACGTTTTTCTAAATATCAGAATGTCATCTAGATACACAATAACAAAGTCATCAAGAAAAGGTCTGAGTACATCATTCATTAATCTCATGAAAGTAGCAGGAGCATTAGTTAAGCCAAAAGGCATAACCAGTCATTCATACAATCCCTGCTTTGTTTTGAAAGCAGTCTTCCATGCATTTTGTTCTGCAACTCTGACCTGATGGTATCCACTATGCAAGTCTAGCTTGGAGAAATAAATAGCTTCCTTCGATTGATCTAAAGGTCATCTATGTGAGGAAGGGGATAACGATTTTTATTGTTATCTTATTCAGTGCTCAGTAGTAAATGCACATGCTCCACGAGCCATCTTTCTTTCTCACCAAAACGATTGGTGACCCACATGGTGATGTGCTAGGTCTGATGAACCCCTTCTTGAGCAACTCCTTCACCTGCTTCTTGATTTCAACATTCTCTAAAGCGAACAACCTGTACATTCCAATGTTAGGCAATGGAGCGTCTTGCTGCAAAATAATATCATGCACTATTTCCTTTTTGGGTGGCATAGCTTTAGGTTCTTGAAACAAGATATCATACTCTGAAACAACGTTTTCTAAATCAGCTTGTTGTTCAACATTACAGCCTTCAAATACATTGGTTTTATCAGGTTTCTTTCCTTTACAACCATCAGTAAGAATTGTTTACATGAATTTATCATTCGTTTCATCTGCCCTGAGTTTATGAGAGTATAATTATTCTTGAACTTATGAGCTCTTACAAAGTATTCGATTCCATCTTTAACAAGTAGATACTTGTTCTCAGCTCTATAGAATAGCCTTTCTATCATACAAGTAAGGACTTCCTAAAACAATTCCACATATATTCAAAGGAATTATGTCTAACTCAACCTCATCTACAAATGTTGACCCAAAAGAAAACTTGAGTTTGCATTGTCTAGTCACTTGTAGTTGTGCTTTATCATTCAACCATCCTAATGGGTATGGTTTCTTGTGAGTTGTAGTTACTAATCCCAACTTCTTTACAATTGATTCAAAAATCAAATTTACTTATGAGCCACTATCAAACAAAGTATCAATCTTTTGATGTTTGGAAATAACTCGAATTTTTTATGAAAATCCTCATGTATTTTTCTCTCATTTTCTTCGTCAATGGTAGATTGTGCATAATTACTACTAGATGCTTCAGAATTCTTACCTCTTATACCTGTGGCTGCAATGGTTGTTTCATCTCCCGAGTCTGACCCCAAATCTTTCTGAATAGCTGCAACAGTCTTCTTCTTCTTACCCTCAAACTTCTTAGGTCTCAGCTCTAGATGTAGAACACAATAATGCTCATCATCATGCCCATCCTTTTTACAGTGAGTGCATGAAGCCTTGCTTTTCTGTGCAGTGTTAGCCTTCCTTTCTTTCCATTTCTACTTTCTTTTCTCCTTATTCTTGCTTGTAGTGGGTTGGGATGATCCCCCAACTTCTGGATTTCCATTCTTTCCTCTAGCTTCTAGATGAGTAGCTTGTATAGATACCCCATCTATACTAGTGGGATTAAACATGAGGATGGTGTGCCTCATGTAGATGTGTAGACCTCCAATGTACTTCAACAAAGTCTCTGGTGAGTCTAATGAGATTCCTAGAATCAATGCTCTCTTTCTAAATTCTTGGGTGTACCCTTACACACTTTTCCCTTTCAACTGCCGAAGAGTCTACCAACTCATCATGGCTTGCTGCATGTAGGCCAATGGATAGAATTTCTTTTTGATTGCAGAAACAAATTCACTCCAAACAGAGATAGTCTTACCATGTCTTTTCATGTCAGCTTGGGTCCTGCCTTCCCACCAGACCAAGGCAGTGCCTCCATGGCGTAGGCTTGCCAGCTGAATCTTGCTCTTGTCTGAGTCGATATTCTGCACTCTGCAATAAACATCAATTTGTCTAATCCAATTGTCTAACTTTTCTACATTCAACTCTCCATCATATATAGGTAAGTCAAATTTAACATCTAGTTTGATAAAATATGTTTTCTTTTTGCGTTCAGGGCTATTAGGAGGTGTGAGAAAGCTTTCCTCTTTCCCTTTTCCTTTTGAGTGGTCATGAAAGTGAGACTCATCTTCTCCATTGTCTTGTTTAGAGCCTGATGAATCTTCATCCTTATGTTTTCTAAAGTCCCTATACATTTCTTCTACCATAGACTTTATGGCTAGGAAACTATCTATGAATTGAGGGTTTGGCCCCATAGAACCTTCCTCTTACATTGTCTTTCGACAATAGACTCTCCCAATTTCAGGATTAGTTTTGACCAACTCTCCTTCTCCTAATTTGAGCTTTGATCTAGTTAGCATTCAACAGCTAAACCAACACAAGCTTGTCTAACCTTACAGCCTAGAACTCCGATACCACTTGATCTGAAAATCACACATGAGTGACCTCATTTAATTAATTAATGAATGAAGGTATTACAGACTCATGTGTTGGTATGTGTCTATGTTATTTTAGGCAACGGATCGATCAGATTGCAAAATACACAGACACTGGGAAAACAGTAAGAGAAACACAGTAAGCAAATGTGAGAATACAATAAATAATAAGGAGTTCACCCTATCCTCTAGGGCTACATCTCTGGTCCAGCTTTCAATGGTGGCCTTCTTTTATTGTGTCTTTAAAGCAAAGATTTACAATGAGGAGCTCAATTTGAGTCTCCTAAAACAGATAATGCTTGATAGGGTGGTTCTTGGATTCCCCAAGCCACTAGAGTGCACAAACTCTTTTTCCTTTCCAAGTCTTGACCTCTCTAGTCTTTAATGGGAGGAGCTCAATGTGGTGCTCAATTCCCAACAGATCGTCATAGGGATTGCATGAACCTCTCAAGCCTTTTGTTTACTCGATGCTGCCTTAGGTCAGCTCGGCTCTCTGTTTTCTGCTTCTTGCTTCACTGTCTTTTCTTCACTCTCGCTTTCTCTATCTTCATTTTCTTCTCTCTTCTCTCTCTTCTCTCTTCTCTATCTGTTCATGGCTTTAAAGCCAATCTATCTTTGACTGTTTGCTTCCTCTTCTGCCCCTTCGGTTCACCTACTACTGTTCACTTGGAGTTCCCTACCTTTGTGTCATTGTCATCGTCCACAAGGAAGTGGCCACTTGTCGTCTCACGAACTATGCCAGCTCTTCCTTGACAATTTGGTAATTTAGTTACACTATGGAATGACTCATCCGCTAACTCAGCAGTCAAATCAGACTTCAAATTCCTCTATGTTGCAGCTTAATTCTCTTTTCAAATCCAGTTCCTCCATCAAGTGCAATCTCCATCGTCATATTTGGAGCCCCTAGATCCTACGGTGTTCACTCATTTCAGATGGTTGACTTGCTCGACCATTAGCGCGTGATGAGAGGTGGTTTTCTCTCTCATTTGTCGAACACGCATTATGCGATGAATCGAATCATTCGTTTTCAGCCAAATCCACTTACCGCCCAAGGATGCCCCTGATATACCGCTGGTTTTGGAGCACGAGACCCTCCTTTCACCTTAGCGCTTTCCCTACGGTTTCTCGGCTTCCCATGCGACTGAGTGCTTGGAGCCTTTCCCTCTTGAGGGGTTTTTGCCAGTGATGATCAATTAGCACTAAGGGCGCATCATAAATGACCTCTGTTTCCCAATCTAGGCTTCCCAACTACCAGTTTTGCCTCTTGCGTGGTCTCCATGGGCCTGGGTCAGCATGCTTTGACTGAGGTCTTCGTCGTTCCTTGTTGGCTACAAACTGCCACTGTCGAGAGGTCTTCTTGATCACTTTGTGTTCATAAATTCAAAGTATTTCTTGTTTTGATACAGTCATGGCACTTTGATAATCTTCGTGGATCCAATTTGGATCACTTGGATACCCAAACTTGTAGAAAATGTTCTCTCTTAAAAATTCAGCTACTTTCTACTCAATTTCTCCTTTGAATACCTTTGTCTCATCCCACCTTTTCAAGTAATCAGTGCACACAATGAGGTACTTTTTCTACCCTGGTGGTGGATCAATTGGCCCAATGAAATCCATGCCCCACTTGTCAAATGGCTCTAAGGCCACTTGAGGTTGTATGGGCATTCCATCCCTAGTTGTGGGTTTTGTAGAATTTCCCAATGTACATCAATAGATTATGCAATATACTAAAGCAAAATACAAGATCTACTTCTACAACAAACTTGCGGAAGCTTAATCGATTTTGAGCAAGATCAAATAGAACACATATAACAGAGAATGAGAAATCAATAACACATGAACACAGAAGAATACTCTGGGGAAAGCCTCAGCTAAAAACCTCGATATTTGTATTATCATACAAGTGGAAATATATCTAGATTACACAAAGCATTAGCTCACAAGCTATCCTGCTCTCTATACAATCCAACAATACAACTCACGGACTAAATAGACACAACATATGCCTTCCATCAGCCCTCCAAGACTCCTATTTCCTTGCGTAGTTTCTCTTGGGGTCCAATGCTGCCACCTGTGTGAATTGGCCTCATCACACACTCATCAAACTCAAAAGTAACTACACAATCTCCAAGGAATGAATTCGTTATGCATGCAAGAGATATCCTCAATGGAATATTCCTGCAATTGATAGTACATTGTCCCGTCATCTGATCTCAACTAGGTCTCTAACTAAACTGACATAAATGAGTTATTTATGATAGAATATTTAGTTATTTGAAGTGCAGCAGTTACATGCATGCATGCATTAACTAACTGGACTCACAATTAGTTCAACAAACTATTTGAACTAATCTAACTGGACTTAACTCAGTTAACTGAGCTAACTAATTACAACTCAAAGTACAACTCATCTTGGTCTCCTTTAATTAAGGGATAACTTCCTCAAACAATGGAGAAACTGTTGCATGTCTTCGCATAGACTTCACGTTTGATTTCCTACAACTAATTAACTCAAGATAAATTAATTAATTATTTTACAAACAACTGCTAAGATCAAATTCGATTTTTAATTTTCAATTTTAGTTTAGGGACTAACTAAAATTGGAATGCATCTCGAAATTCTATTTATAGCAGTGTTATTTTCAGCACTTCTATTTTTAGAATTTCTTGTTGATATTTTCAACACTCCCTATTAACAAGAAAGGGATTATCAGTCACCCCAATCCTGTCTCTGTGGAACTCGAACTTTCATTTTGACAATGCCTTAGTCAAAATTTCTGCATCTTGTTCCTTGGTCGAAACATATAGCAAAAACATGATCCTCTTCACCATACAGTCTCGAAGATGATGGTATCAGATATCAATGTGCTTGGACCTGTCATGAAAAACTAGATTCTCAGAGAGTTTGATACAACTTTGATTATCACAGTAGATCATAGTTGGATCCATCCTCTAACCAAACAATCCCACTAGAATCTTCCACATCCAAATGGCCTCACATGTTGCCTGATTGGAAGCCATGTATTTAGCCTCTGCTGAGCTAAGTGCAACTAACCTCTGTTTCCTATCGTACTAGGAAACTACAACTCAACCAATGTTGAAGATTCTTCTAGAAGTGCTCTTCCAGTTTGATGGACTCCCTACCTAATCTGTGTTTGTCAAGCCCTAAAGCTTCACTCCCTCTTTCCATCTGTACCACAATCCATACTAAGATGTGCCTCTGAGGTATCTCAGCACATGCTTCACAGCCTTCCAAAACAACTTGGTAGGCTGAACCATAGCTTGACTCATCTAGTTCACTGCAAATCATAAGTCTGGTCATGTGTTCACTAGATACATAAGGGAACCCACAAGCTGCTGATAAATAGTAGCAGCTACTACCTCACCTGAAGTAGCATCCTCCTTCCTCCAGTTACCAGCTAGAGGAGTCTGCATGGGCTTGCACTTCTCCATGTAGAATCGCCTGAGTATCTCATTGGCATACTTGTCTTGAGACATAAATACTTCCCCATCTTTCTGCCACACTTCCATGCCTAGAAAGTAGTGCATAAGACCCATGTCTTTCATCTCGAACTCTCTTTCAAGTTCCTCCTTACAAGACTTTATCAACTGATCATCACCGGTCAAAATCAGATCATCGACATAAATAAAAATGATCAATGGCTTACCTTCTACCATGATGTGGTAAAGGTTCATATCTGCTTCACTCTTAGCAAAGTCCAACTCGTGAAATAGCTATCAATACTGGTGTACCAAGCACGAGGTGTTTTCTTCAGCCCATACAAATCCATCTTGAGTCGGCACACATACGACTCATGATCAAAGGTCTCAAAACCTTCTAGCTGCTCAGTGTACACCTCTTCCTCAATATTCCCATTGAGGAACATTGTCTTCACATCCATCTGATGGATCTTCCAACCCATTTGAGATGATAGTGCCAACATCAATTTGATAGATGAGTACCTTGCTACGGGAGCAAAGGTCTCATCGTAGTTGATCCCCTTCACTTGTGAGAAACCATGGGCAACAAACCTTGCCTTATGTTTCTCAACATTGCCACTAGCTAGCTGCCTTACATTGTAAAACCATCTGGAACTCACCACTGACTTGTCTTGAGGTCTTGGTACAACATCCCACACACTGTTCTGAATGATAGAGTCGTGCTCCTCTACCATAGCATCAACCCAGACTAGTTGCTGCAGTGCTTCCTCGAAAGAAGAAGGTTCGGTCTCTACACACTCCCCAACTAGGGCCATGTAACCAGTGTACTGTTCAGGTGACCTCCTTTATCTGCACTGAGAAGATGGTTGTCCCACATTCTCTTGCGCATCCAACATCAACATGGCTTGAGCGTTTCCTCCCATCTCTGGAAGACTCAACATGAGTGGATGTCTCGACTCCCGGATCCTCTGCATGCGGCTACTCTCCTATTAGGAACTGAAAGTTCCTCCTCTGCATGCCACTTGATCTCCCTCTCAAGTCATACTCGCATGGCTTTCTACTCATTGAAATTCATAGCTCTGTGTACCACTGTCCTCTGACTGGTAGGCAGGAACACCTGATAGTTGTGGGGTGCATCAGTGTACCCCACGAGTATCCCCAACTCAGCTGTTGGATCTAGCTTCTTCCAGGCATCTTTGGTCAGATTGCAATAAACCAATGATCCAAAGATCCTGAAGTGACTCACATCTGGTCGCTTCCCGGAAAAAGCCTCCATAGGTGTCTTCATCCCCAGTATACGGTGCAGGCTTATGTTCTACAAGTATACTACTGTATTGCATGCCTTAGCCCACAAATGAAGTGGTAGGCTTTGGTCATGCAACATCGCTCGAGTTGCTCCCACAATCGATCTGTTCTTCCTTTTGGCCACCCCATTATGTTGTGGGTTATGGAGTGTTGTCAACTCCCATTTAATTCCTTCTGCAGTGCATAATTCCTTAAATTGTTGGGAGACATACTCTCCACCATTGTCTCTATGCAAGGCCGTTATTTTCTTTCCAGATTCTTTTTCTGCCAAGGCTTTAAACTCACAAAACCTCAAGAAGGTCTGATCCTTCTTTTGCATAAAGTAGATCCAACATCTACGAGAAAAATCATCAATAAAAATAACATAGTACCTTTGTTTAGTGGTGGAGGCTGTAGAGGATGGTCCACAAACATCTGTGTGAACTCACACCAGGATTTCTCCAGCTCTACTGTCTTGATCCTGAAAGGAATATTTCACATACTTACCTAATGTACAACCTTTGCATGTATCTATCTGCTCCATTTTTTCCTTGAGAAGTCCGGTAGAAATCTACTGCATGATCTTCAAGGCCCCATGGTGCAAGTGGCCCAATCTTCTATGTCATAGCTCACTAACATCTTGGCTTTGCACCACCTCTGCTTTGGAACTCAATGCAACACAATCGTCTACCTCTAGCTTGTAGAGATTCTGTACTCGAATCCCTATTCTCCTGGTCTGTCCAGTACCGATATGCCTCAAGAATACCTTTCCTTTACTAAAGACTACATCATAGCCTTTATCTTCTAGCATAGTGACAGACACAAGATTCTTCTTCAGATCCGGTACATACTTTATATCAGTTAGGGTGAGAGGAGCTCCATGCTCCCTCTGAAACACAACCATACCTTCACCTGAAACATGGTACTTTCCATCATCACCCATCTCGATCTGCATCTGGAGACCCTTCTCCTACAAGGTATTGAAAAGATTCTTGTCGCTGGACATGTGGAAAGAGTCTCCAATATCCTGGTACCAAACACATCCCACCATGGATGAAACCATGCATGTGATGAGACAGAAATCCAACTCGAACTATGAGTCCAGTGCCTCACCATTTGATCCCTTTGCGGACCCCTTCTTGGATTTCTTTGTGGATAATTCGTAGCATAATGGCCCACCTCATGATAATGAAAACATTGCACTTTCTATTTGTCAAACTTCTTCCCACCATGGGAGGAACTGGTTTTGGGATGGGACGCCTTCCCTTTCTCTTTCCTCGCCTTACTCGCTAAGGCTATATTTTCTTCATCATCTTGCTTTGATGAAGATCCATCTTTGGTGCTTCTTCTTATCTCCTCTTGCATCAGATTTGACCAAAATCATTCCCAATCTGGCAGTTTCTCTCTTTCATTAATCGAGTCTTGGTAGCTATGCCAGCTCTTAGGAAGACCGAGGAGAGCAAGACTCACCATGTCATCATCGGTGGTCGTGATCCCTACACTTACAATCTCATCTCTGCAGGTGGTGAGCTTATTCAGATATGTAGAGATCATGTCGCCCTTTTCACACTTGATTTTCCGAAGCTTGTCTTTTAGCGCCAGCTTCCTCTAATCATTATTGTTCTGATATAGATCTTTCAATGTTTTCCACATTGAAAATAGTGTCTCCTTCCCATGGAGGCTCGAGACAATGTGGTCTCGAACTCCCTCCAAGAGGATTCTCCTCACTCTAGCCACACATTTCTTCCATTCCACCAATTTTGTAGCATTAGCTGCTGCTAGCTTGGGGACTTCTTAATCAATGAAGTCCTTTAAACCGTTGTCCTCTAATACTACTTCCATGCAATCCTTCCGAGCTATATAATTTGAGTTGCCATCGAGGGCATACTCGAGTCTTAAATCGTTGAGCATCATTGGTGAAATTTGAGATGTGATAAGAATTTGAATTCTATAATCAGGAACTTGAAACTTCGAACTTCTCCCTTGTTCTTTTCTTTTATCACCTTTTCTCCAATACCATGTAGAATTTCCCACTGTATATCAACAGATTATGCAATATACTAAAGCAAAATACAAGATTTACTTCTACAACAATCTTGCGGAAGCTTAATCAATTTTGAACAAGATCAAATAGAACACATATAACAGAGAATGAGAAAACAATCACACATGAACACAAAAGAATACTCTGGGGAAAGCCTCAGCTAAAGACCCCGATCTTTGTATTATCATACAAGTGGAAATATATCCGGATTACACAAAGCATTAGTTCACAAGCTATCATGCTCTCAATACAATCCAACAATACAACTCACAGACTGAATAGACACAACATATGCCTTCCCTCAGCCCTCCAAGCCTCCTATTTCGTTGTGCAGTTTCTCTTGGGGTCCAATGTTGCCACTTGTGTGAATTGGCCTCATCACACACTCATCAAACTCAAAAGTAACTACACAATCTCCAAGGAATGAATTCCTTCTGCATGCAAGAGATATCCTTAATGGAATATTCCTCCAATTGATAGTACATTGTCCCATCATCTGATCTCAACTGGGTCTCTGACTGAACTGAAATGCATGAGTTATTTATGAGAGAATATTCAGTTATCTGAAGTGCAGCAGTTACATGCATGCATGCATTAACTAACTGAACTCACAATTATTTCAACAAACTATTTGAACTAATCTAACTGCGCTTAACTCAATTAACTGAGCTAACTAATTACAACTCAAAGTACAACTCATTCTGATCTTGTTTAATCAAGGGATAACTTCCTCAACCAATGGAGAAACTATTGCATGTCTTGAAATAGACTTCATGTTTGATTTCCTACAACTAATTAACTCAATATCAATTAATTAATTATTTTACAAATAGCTACTAAGGTCAAATTCGATTTTGAATTCTCAATTTTAGTTTAGGGACTAACTAAAATTGGAATGTATCCTGAAATGCTATTTATAGTGGTGCTATTTTTATCACTTCTATTTTTATCATTTTTTGTTGCTATTTTCAACAGGTTTTCCCATTATTTTCCACTAATCACATCTAGTGGTATATCTCCTTGCATATTGATGTAAGATGGACCAATAGTAACGAGCCTGTAAAAATTTAAAGGTTGTCCTTTCTGCGAAAAAATGACCTCCATAAGGACCACCATGAAATGCTGAGAGGATGTCAAAGACATCGTCCACTTTTACATATCTCCTCAATATTTGATCTGGTCCCAATATAAAAATATTGCCTCCAATCCAAGTGAAAGGAGAGGTTTTCCATACAATCTTTCTCTTCTCCCTGGATGATAGATTAGGAGGGAACCTCCCAACAACCAATTAGTTTGCTATGTCATAAAACTAGGGAGAAAGCATCAAGATGGAAAAGAGGTGCTCATCTGGAATTTCATCATCCACCATCTCTTGATTACTTGCACGCAAGGTTATCCTCGACGAAAAATATGCAACCACATTTTTCTTCCTAGTTTAGCAATGATAGTCAAATCAAACTGCTGTAACAATAACAACCATTTAATTATACTAGCATTAACATCAGGTTTCTCATCAAATATTCAATGGTTGCATGATCAGTATGAGTAAAATTTTAGTACCTAGTGATATAGTGCCTAAATTTGTTTAAATAATGTATTGAAACTAAGAGATCTTTCTCAGTGACAGTGTAATTCATCTCATTTTTAGATAAATTATTACTAATGAAGTAAATAGCATAAGGAAATTTATCCTCTACTTGTCTCAAGGCTCCCCCCACAACTTTTTTTTGATGCATCAATATGGATATGGAAAGTCAATGCCCAATTGGGACCTCTTAGGATGGATGTAGTGGTCAACTTCTCTTTCAACACTTCAAGGGCCTCTAAACAACTGTTGGTCCAATAGAACTCTGAATCTTTGGCTAGTAAACTAAACAAAGGTGAAGCAACTTTACTAACGTGTTGGATGAATATCTTGTAATGATGCCAATTGTGTTTGGGTCCACCTGTATCCCTTCCTTGGATATTGAATGGCCAAGGATAGTCCCCTCATTCATCAAGAACTCACATTTCTCAGGGCTTAGAGAGAGATTCATTTCAATGAATTTTTTCAAAAAATTTCACATATTAGAGAGAGCTTCGTGGAAGTCTCAACTATATGGAGTGAAATAATCCATTTATATATCAACAGAATCATGAACCAATTCAACAAAAATACTCAAAGCTTCCCTCTCGAAATTTGCAAGGGAATTTCACAAACCAAATGGAAGAACTCTATAAGAAAAGGTACCCCAAGGACTTGTGAATGTGGTATTGTCTTGGTATTCAAGGCTAATTTGGATTTGATTGTATCCACTAAATCCATCCAAGAAGGAGAATAAATGTAAGGTCATCTAGGACTTGGTCAATGAAGGGCAAGGGAAAATGGTCCTTCTTTTTCGCCTCGTTGAGTTCCTAGTAATCCACACAGAACTTCCACTTCCAATTATTCTTAGGAACTAACACAAGAGGTGGAACCCACTCAATATCTCAAATGAGGTATATGAACCCTACATCGAGTAGTTTTTGCAATTATTCTTTCATAATGTCCTTAAGGATTGGGTTCATCCTCCTCCGGGGTTGGCGCATAGGATTACATCCCTCCTTGATTAAATATGGTCAGTACAAATTGAGGGATGCACACATTCCATGTTCTTATAGTCCCAAGGAAAATCATCTGCATGTTGCCTCAATACTTTGTACAATTTGTCTTCTTGTTTAGCTGAGAGAGAAGGGTTGATATTTAAGGTTCTAAATGGGCCAAACTATACAATCTTGACATGGTATTAACTCGAGTCAATAGGGCATAATGATCTAGGTGGAATTTTGTGGCCACCCACCTATTCCTCTTGGACCCCCACCACTGTCTCTTTTAGTTTTTTAGTTTCCTTAATTGTATCACAGTTTACTATTTTTGGTAGTTTTGGGTCCTCAACTTCAGAGGTCGTTTTGAGGCCCTAAATGGTGTTTTTTTGGGAAAGCTGGGGCAAACAAGGCTCATGGACTAGTTTTGGTTAGTCAAAAGTTGTATTCCTCGGATAGATGTTTCTAATGAGGTATTTTTGCGTGTCAAATGGAGATCATATTCCAAAGTTATGACCCCAGGAATTTGATGTACCAATTTACCCAAATGGTGCTCATAGTTTTGGTGCTTCATCTCCTAGGGTTAGATTTTTCGATGTTTAGGGCTTTCCATTGTTTCTTAATAATAAATAGGCCTCTAAACCTCATTGTAACATAGTTGAGAGGCATGTAGCTACCACGTCTCTCCTCAGAGATAAGCTACCATCGGTCAAGCTAGTCATATTTCCATTTTGTTTGTAAGCATATTTCAGTATTTGATATTAATGAAATGAAGTATTATTTTTCTTGCATCTCTGTATTTATGGTTATATCTATAATTTGTTGTGTTCCTGTTTGAATTCGGATCACATAAGTCATCCCAACGATTACTCTCAGATTCTTTCATCACCTCATCAATGGGTATTGGAGTGGGAGTTTGATTTTGAAGGATATGAACAATGAGATCATCTTCATCAATTTCCCCCCCTCCTGTAATGATGTTTAGAGTGCATATTGGGTGGGGGGTGGTGTGATATATTTCATCCTCTTCCTCCTCTTCTAACCACAAGGGTAAGTCATGCTCGATATAAGGCTAAGTAGGAGGATACAATACCAATTGTTTAGACAAATGTCCATTCTCAATGGTCATGTTCCCAACCCTACAACTAATGTAAGCATCATCAGTGGCTAACCGTGGCCTTCCCAAGATGATATGATAGCCATTAAACTCATTTTTGGACTGAAGAACTAGGAAATTAGTAGGGTGCTCCCAAGAGTCAATGGAGATCATAACATCTTCAACAAATCCCTTCGGAGCTACTATGGATTTATCTGCAAGTTGCAACACTATGATGGTATTTCTCAAGGCCCCTTGGAGGTTTAGCTTTTGCATGGTTTCCTTATTCATCACATTGATTTAAGCCCCAAGATGAATCAAGGTGTTAGGGACTATAAGGCCATCAATGTGGACATATACTATAGGGCTTCTAGGGTCTAAATATTTTAGGAAGATCACCCTCCCAAGCATCAAGTCATATAATTGCCCAACAACATTTATGGTGGGGGTGTCTCTTTTTCTTCTCCCAAGATTTATGAAACATTTCTTCTTGATGATATTATTATATATGGGAACATATTTAATAGCCTGAAGAAGGGGTATTTTCTTGAGATTAATGATGAAATGTATTAATGTAGTGACAATTCAACTGAACCTTAGATTAGGAGTTTGTTCCTAATTTCTAGGGTGTTGTTTCAACTTCCCTAATTATGTGTGAATTATATATTCCTCGTGTAATGATTGTAAGGTAGAGTGCATTCTGCAGAGGTAGTCTCCAGGTGGTGTTCCACACCTGTGAGTTGTCCAGGTTTAATCCAATAATTTGATTCTTCTGTTTTTAAAATGGTATCGGAGCTAGATTGGCTTGCGTATTGAAAAGATTTCACTGCAGTTGTGAAGATCAAGTTGTGGTTTGTTTCAATTCAATGAGGAGAGTGAGGATCATGAGGAAACTTGTTTGGTACTGAAAGCATTATGTATTTGTTCATTGTTGGAGCTATTGGAAAGCATGAGCTGCTGATTGAGATTCTAAGGAGGGTTCGCAACATCATAGTGAGTTGGCGCCTAGTAGTCTGCATGCACCTGTTTGAATTGGGGGTAGATTTTTTGTTTTTGTGCATTGAAGCATCGTGGTAGGCATCATTTGAAGTGGAAGAGAAACAAATTTGAAGTGGCAGTGTTTGACTTGTTTGTGTTCCAATGTGCGACATCTTCGAATTGGGGTTCAAATCACCAGATCTAGGTGTGGATGTTGTAGCAGGAGTCTGGTTCCACAATGCTATGTCAACATTCGAACAACATCGCCTAATGAAGGCAGCAATGTGGTGCATAAATGCAATGGCCTCATGTATTTTCTGAGGAGTTTGGAGCCTGCGTGCATGTAGCAGTGTTGAATCAATAATAAGGTGTGCATAATAATCGGATATGCGCAACAGAATTGTGAATGAGCCTAGAGGTTTGAAGTATCATTGATTCACTCAGATCAAGCCTCAGATTTATGAAGGAATCCTCTAGTGCAGAATGATAAGCATGTTGAGATTGATCTGGTTGGACAGTGGAACTGGTTTTGTAAATAGCACTTCTTCAGAGACAGTATGTCTTAGCCTTGCTACTAAGGCATGTTGGCAGCATTCTTGCAGCTAGTGGTAAATCCAAGTGCAGTGGAAGAGTGGTGAGCCAACGTAGTTGACAAGAGAGGCACAATGAGACTGGGCCAGCAAAGGTGTGTGTGAAAGTGTGAGAAGGTCGACTCGAAAACTATCTTGAGGAAGTTGCTTGGTGTAGCGGAAGAGGAGGAGGTGTAGATGAGTGTAATAACGTATGGAGTAAATGCACCTGAGGGAAGCACAATCCTATGCTATGAAATTGTATGAGGGAACCACTCCCCCTTTGTTGTTCTTCAGTCGAGGATCTGTGTCAAAGGCTGTTGTTCTTAATCAGGGGATGAAGTTGCAGGGTGGAAGTCATATCATGTCATTGCTTGTAAGCTAAGGATACTAGCTATGGCATTAATTAATAGGCATAGGTGAGGATCCATATCAACATGAGGAAACATCTGGATCGAATTTTCTGCAGGTCACTACTCTCTAATGAGAAAGTGAAAGAAAGATTGTGAGAGGCATCTCTAGTTTGACAGTTTGCAGCCACTCTTGACACATCAGTGGATGAGTATCTTAGCAATTAGGTGGAGTGTGGAAGTCAATCATTGGATCTGTGAGGCGGTTTTATTTGCACAAAATTGTTGTCGCTTCAGGAGGTGTGTGTGGAGTCTCAGAAAGGAATTTGGAGTGAAATAAGTGGTGTTATCAATATGTTTGTATTTTCATACATCTTTGACATGGATATTTTTTATGATGTCTTTTTCATGTGGAAATTTGGAGGCATTTATGGGTTGGGTATTATTTTTGATTCAGGATAATTTTCCAACAAACAATATGGTTTTATTAATGACCAAAAGTATCATGAGTCACAATCTACTCAACAGGTTTTTGTAATTGAAGAGCTACCAGTGGTTCATGAAGAAGGGTGTAAACACTTGAATAATGAACCTATTATTCAAGATCTAGATGATGAATAAGGAAACACAAAACTAAGAACACAACAGAGACAGAAAGGAAAGAAAGGTGCCTTCAATGTAACTAACAATTCTTATCAAATCCAATCATCATCTCAAGATTTTTCATCTCAAAGCTCCAAAGTATTCTACAAGGAACAAAATTTATTATATTATACATGTTTAATAATAACAAGAATGGAGCACATGGAATCAGATAAAATCATGTGTGGGTGTAAAGATTATCACACTCAGAGGATTGATACTAGAAGTAGTACTTCAAGTAAGATTTCACTTCGTGAAGAGTTATCTATCACCAATGATCATGACAAACAACATCAAGTGGACTATGTTAAGCCAAGGAAGGAAAATATGACTTTCGGTGAATTTCTCCATTAAGGAGGAGTGTTGAAATTAATGGATAAATCTAGTATTTTCTATACTATTGTATTTAGTTGTTAGGATCGAGATCCTCTATTTAGGGCCAACATCCTATTATTTAGGGAGTGGTTCAAACCACCCAACTAATGTGTGAGTTTATATGTATGATACTTTGATTGAATTAATGTAGGGTGTTGAGTGCTTGGGCATTCTCCAGGTGATTCACCTACAGAGCGTATCGATTTTATCTCATATTCTATCTCTCCTTGATTTTATCTCATATTCTGTGTGCCGGTGTGTGAAATCGCCAGATTGGTGTTCAGATCACTGGATCTAGGTGTGGATGTTGCAGTAGGAGTCTAGTTCCACAATGATATGTCAGCATTCGAAGAACATCACCCAACAAAGGTAGCAATGTGGTGCCTAAATCTGACAGCCTCATGTATTTTCTGAGGACTCTGGAGCCTACGTGCATGTTGCAACAGTGCTAGATCAACAATAAAGTCTGCATAATAATAGGATCTGCACAATAGAATTGTGGATGAGCCCAGTGGTTTGAAGGCTTGTTGATTTGCTTGGATAAAGCCTCATATCTACGAAGAAATCCTCCGGTGTAGAATGATAAGTGTGTTGAGATTGATTTGGTTAGACGGTGGGACCCGTTTTGTAAATAACACTTCTTTATAGACAATACGTCTTGGCCTTACTGTTGAGGTATGTTGGCAGCATTCCTACAGCCAGTGGTAAACCCAAGTGCAGTGGAAGAGTGGTGAGCCAACGTCATTGACAACAGAGGCACAATGAGATTGGGCCAGCAAAGGTGTGTGAGCAAGTGTGAGGAGATCATGGGATACAACCATTGTTTATAGTACCCCACACTCCTCAATAGAACAGGGTTGCAGAGAGGAAGAATAGAACCCTTGTGGAGTGTGCTCGCAGTATGTTAAAAGGTAAGAATATTTCTAATGGGTTTTGGGTTGAACCAATTAATATTGGAGTATATCTAAAGAATAGGAGTCCAACAAGAAGTTTATAATTCAAAACTCCTTTTGAATCTTTATTTGGCTATAAGCCTATAGTTAAGAATTTGAGAGTTTTTGGTAGTAAATCCTTTGCTCATGTCTCAAAGGAAGATAGAGAGAAATTGGATTCAAAGGCCATCAAATGTATTTTTGTTGGATATTATATAGAATTTAAGGCTTACAAATTGTTTAATCCCTCTACTCATAAAGTTTTTGCGAGCAGATATGTAGTGTTTCATGAGCATGTTAATGATGGAATCCATGAGAGTGCTAATGAAGAGTGACACGTGCACTTACTTGTGGAAGAAGGAAGTGATGAACCAGGTGACACCAATGAGTAGCAGCAGCAGGAAAGGAAAGAAGATGATGTAGCTATGAATCCAAGTCCACAAAAGGATGATCAGACAAGGTTTGAAGTGACCCCAACACTCAGGAGATTAGGTAGGAATGTTCAGTTGCCAGCAAGATATAGGGAAAATTCTTTTATAACTAGTATGATGAATGTTGCTGAACCCTCTAAGTCAATATAGTGAATGGAGGGCTGTTATGGAAGAGGAATATGATTCAATCCTCAAAAACAAAACATGGGATTTAGTTAAACTACTTGAAGGAAAACAACCCATAGGATGCAAATGGTTGTATAAGGATAAATTTAAAGTAGATGGGAGCATAGATAAATATAAAGGTAGGCTGGTTGCAAAGGGGTACTCACAGCAAGAAGGCATAGATTATGATGAAAAATTTTCCCCTGTAGATAAGATAAAAAAAATCAGAATCATAATTTCTTTAGCTACCAAACACCATTGGATGATTCACCAGCTATATGTTAAATCTGATTTTTTAAGTGGGGAGTTAAAAGAAGAAGTCTACTTAGTGAAACCTGAGGGGTTTCTCAAACAGGGTCAAGAACATTTAGTTTGTAGGTTCAAGAAAGTGTTGTATGGACTAAAACAGGCACCCAGGTCATGGTATGACAAAATTGATTCATTTTTCCTGCAGCATGGTTATAAGAGAAGAAAAAATGACCCTAATCTTTATACCGTGTTTGATAAAGAGGTAAGGATTGTTTTGATTTATTTATATGTAGATGATCTAATCATTACAGGGAATGTTGATAATCTCATTAAATAAATCAAGGAGTAGATGTCACAAGTTTTTGAGATGAAAGACCCTGGAGGGATATATTACTATTTGGGTTTGGAAGTCTAGATAGATTCTGGACAAACTTTTATGTCACAGAGTATGTATGTCAAGAGCTTACTAGAAAAGTTCAAAATGGATCAATGTAAAGCTGCATCAGTACCGTTACAACAAAATATAAAACTTCAGAATGATGATGGATCTAAGGAGGCAGAGGCGATTTTGTATAGACAACTAGTTGGGAGTCTAATCTACTTAACTACAACTAGGCTAGATTTGGATTATGTAGCCAGTGCATTGAGACAATTTATGTCAAATCCCCTTGAGAACCATTAGGTTGCAGCAAAAGGTGTTTTAAGGTATCTCTAGGGAACCTTAGATTTTGGTATTGTTTATACTGATTCATGTGATGTCAAATTGACAAGTTTTTCAAACTTCGATTGGGCTGGAAATGTAGATGACAGATGATCCATAATAGGCTATGCATTTAGCATTGGATCTGGGGTCATTACATGGACCAGGAAAAAGCAGAACATAGTATTCTTATCTTATGCAGAAGCTGAATATCAAGCTATGTGTGCAACAACATGTGAAGCAATTTGGTTGAGGAGGCTTCTCCTTGATGTTGTAAGAACAGAAGGTTGCAAAAGTGATCAAATGTGACAACCAAAGCTCCATCAAACTTGAAAATAATCCAGTATTTCATAAGAACACAAAGCATAATGATACACAGTTTCATTTTGTCAGGGAGAAAGTTCAGTCAAAATAAAGCCATATTGAGTATTGTAATAGTTGTGACAATGTTGTTGATATTTTTACCAAACCTCTTAGTAGAATCAAGTTTGAATTGTTTATGGAAGTGTTAGGTATATGTGTGAATCCATTTCTCCATTAAACGGGAGTGTTGAGATTAATGATGAAATGTATTAATGGAGTGACGGTTCAACCAAACCTTAGATTAGGAGTTTGTTCCTGATTTTTAGGGTGTTGTTTCAACTTCCCTAATTGTGTGTGAATTATATATTCCTCATGTAATTACTGTAAGGTAGAGCGTGTTCTGTAGAGGTAGTCTCCAGGTGGTGTTCCACACCTGTGAGCTACCCAAGTTTAATTCAATACATTTTATTCTTTTGTTTTTAACATATTTTAAGACACAAATTCTTCAATTATCCCAAAATTTCAACCTCTTTTGGGGTGTGTTGGATAGGGTGGATCAACCTCTCAGGAAAAGGAGATGGATTGAATTGAGGAACACTCTCTTCCTTATCTCATTCATGCTATTTAGGTGGATAAGGCGGGTGTTCATCTTGAAGTATTCTTTGAAATCAAAGGTTGATCTCCTGTATTTCCATAGCATAAGTAGGACAAGATGTCTCTCCACTGTAGACCTATTGTGCTTGCTTGTTATTCGGGTTCAGATTTGGTTGAGTAGGCATTTGAGGCTTCTTAAGTGGAGTAGGATGAGTGAGTTATGGATGAGACTGGGTTGGAGGAAATAAAGCAGGAGCTTGGTAAACTTGAGGCCTCCATCGTGGTGATGGGTTGCCCCATTGAGAAGATTGAGGCGGATATGGTTGAAGAAGATGGTTGACAAGTTGAGGAGGATATGGAGGAGCATAAGGACAAGAAGGAGGTGTGGGTCAAGATGGGTGAGTGGAAGAGTAACAAGGTTGCAAGAGTGTATTCTAATTTGGATTATAATAAGAGTAGTGTGTGCCTAGCATGCCTTGTTGATATGGCTGAGGTCCTTGAGGTTTTCTTTGATTGATGAAACAAAGTTACTCTGAACCCACTTCTACTCCTTGATATATAGTGTTTAGTCCTGGAAAAGAAGGGCACTTGTCTGTTGCATGATTTTATTCATAGAATAGGTAGGTCTCTATAACATTTAATGGGCACTCATTCCTAGGATGTCTTTTAGTGCATCTAGGGCAGAAGATAGCTAGTGCCCTTTCTTCTTCCTCCTTTTTTATTTTGATTTGCATGGTATCCATTTGCAGTGAAAATGTATGCAATATTTAACCCTTTAAATCCTCCAACATGTTACCTATCTCATTCTTAATGGATGTTGTGGAGGGAGAGTAACTAACCAAGCCTTGACTATCCCTGCCTTTCCTAGCATCCCTAGAGTGATTCTTGAACACACTTTTAATTTCATCATAGGATAAATGATAGATATCTCCTTTAGACATCATGTTGAGGGTTTCTAACATGTCTTCCCTGATCCCTGTAAGAAGAACTAGCTTGAGTGATTCAGGATCAAGGGTGTAGTTGGCCCTCCTATATATGAGTTGAAATTTCTCCTCATAGTATTCTACGTATTTATCAAGTCCAAGAGTCATCTTGAAGATTTCTTCTGTCATTTATTTTGACCTACAGTAATCCCTATATTTTTTATTGAAGGCTTGTTGCATTTGGGGCCAATTAGTGATGCTACCCCTAGGCAGACCCATAAACTAGTGCAAGGCTGCATCTTTAAGGGTAGAGGGGAATAAATTCAGTTTCTTCTCATCAAAGGCATAGGCATAGGTCCTATAAAAAACAACAAATTCAAACATTAAGGTAGCAATCTTCTCAGAGGTTAAGCCATGGAAGTGTGGAAGGGCAGTAGGGCTTATGTTCCTCTTTCTAGCCTCTTCAATGGTCTCTCTAATAGGTAAAACCTCATTGTCCCTATTTTCATCCATAGTTTGGGTAGGTTAAGTGGGTTCTACTTCTTCCCTAATAGGTTCTTCAAAAATTTCAGGTTGCTCACTTATAGGGTCTTCTAACTCCCCTGTAGTCAGAGAGGGAAGCTCACAGTCACTAAAGAAGAGTGAAGGTTGACTATTTGAGGGTGTGGGGTTATTTGGTAATAATTTTCCTTGATTGTCCCTATTCTTGTGAGGCATGAAAGAATTTTTTTCCTTTTTACTTTTTCAAAAACTGTATGAAAAATAAAAAAATATGCTTAAGCAAAAAAAACATCTACTTAGACACCTACTCGGAAAGGACGCCAAAAAGTGGTGAGCCTTGGTATTGCACCAAGAATTTTGTAGCTCCCAAGGGCTCCTGAACTCAAATTATCAACCTTGGATTCACACAAACTTCAAGGTGACCATGCTACATGCATAGCAGATGGGTTTCCACTCATGCCACCCTTAGTTATGACATTAGATAAAAAGTACAATTGAAAATTGCTTCTAGATATGAAAATAGAAATTCCATTGACTGCTATGCAACCAGTTCACAAAATAGAAGAAAATATAGATCAATAATTTCAAAATTAGCCTCTTTGAGGAAGATACCTCCTTTATATTACACAAATGAATAATTTTTGGATGATACAAATGACAAGACCTCCTTTATATGTATAGGAGTCTAAGGGGTCATAATATAATTAGAGGCAAGATAATAATAATAATGCAAGGGCACAACAATAACAATAGTGGGCTTCTATGGGGCACAATAATAACAATATCGGGACTACGTGGGCACAACAATACTTTAAGGGAGTTTCACTAATAAAAATAAGGGGCTACACTAGTATTATAGGGACCTAACATGCCCCTCTCTTTCAAAAAGTGTTGTCCTCAACACTTGAGTAGTTCTGGATGATTCTGTAGAAAAATATCATCCTCTCATGCGAAATATTCAACGGTTAAGTTATTCCACTTGATGAGATACTCTGAGATTGATCGATTTCGTAGCTGTCAGGTTCTTATTTCTATGACTACTTTAGGTTCCAATATGATTCTTCCTTCCTCGTTATGTTCCAGCAATATTGTTTGAACTGGGATCTTGTCACCTATAACCTTCTTTGAGCATGAAACATGGAAAACTAGGTGCACTTGGGAAGATGTAGGAAGCTCCAATTTGTATGCCATAGTACCAATGTTTTGCAACACCTTATAAGGACCATAGTAATTTGGTTATAATCTATGACTACTATTCTTCTTAGCTTGCTTAAGTGACATTTGTTTGTATGGTTGTAGCCGTAAAAATAGCTAGTCAGCTACATCAAAACTTATTTCTTTGCAATGTTGATCTCCCTATTGTTTCATTTGATTATGTGCCAAAATGAGGTTATCCTTTAAGAGTTGGAGAACTTGTTGTTGATGCTTCATGGGATCTTCCATTGCTTGGACCTTATAATTTTCGCTTAAAGATGATGTGATGGATGGTGTATGATATCCATAAAGCGCCATAAATGGGGTCATTTTTGTTGAAGCTTTATACCACCTTTCAACCATAGGTAACCACATGCCCCATTGTGTTTGTTTATCAGATACGAAGATATCCTTCCAAACATTTGTTCACTATCTCTATTTGTCCATCTATTGTGAGAGTTTGAGGAGTGGTAATTCCTGCCAATGCACTACAAGATATGGTTGGATTCATTTCTTCTTTCTCTGGGGTTAGTTCCTAGTGTATATCCTCTTCTTTTGATTTTTCTTGATCCTTTTCTTCCTACTCTTCATAATCTATGTAAAATAATTTCTTCTTAGCACACTTATGACCTTTAGTGTATTTTCTATCACAACTGTCACAAAGCCCTTTTTCTCTTTTTTATTCCAATTGTTGTGGTGTCAACCTTGTAGGTTGTGGAAGGCTAGGAGAAAAAAAACTTATGTATTTATAGTTGTGAGTGGTACGCTTCCTTGTTGCCATAATTTTTCTATGAATTTTTCTTGCCAACTTGAATACCCTCTCCAATGAATCAAGTTCCCACATATGAACCCGATGTTGAATGTTATCCTCTAAATTCCCCATGAAGACATCAATTGTATGCTTCTGTAGAATATAATTTACCCTTATATTCACTTTTTGGAAGTCCTAAATGTGCTCTGCCATTGAACCCTTTTGTTTAATATTTATCAATTGGATAAAGAAGGTGTTGTTCTTTGTATCCTCATAATGTGCTATCATTTCCTCCATGAAAATTAATAAGGTGACAAGTGGTTTACGAGAACAAAGCCCTCTATACCATACAAACTGATTCGGTTCTAAGTATAAATATGAAATATGTACCTTTTTTAACCATTGCACATCATGTAGATCAAATATTGTTCCATCTATAGTATCCAAGTTAGCCGATCCTTGCCATCAAACTTCCTGATATCTCTTTTTCTTGCTTTTACAAGCTCAATCTTGAAACAATTGTAACTGTGTAATTTCTATTCTCTAAGTTTTACAATTTTGTATTATGTTAGCTCTATAAGTCATGTTTCAAACCCCATAGGTCTAACCAATATTGGATTCTTCAAGAAATAGTTATGCACAATCTCCCACGATGACCTGATTATAGATTAGTTCAATAGAGAAAAATTGTACGAAGTGCCACGTGCCAATTTTGCAACCTTTTGCCGAGAAAATGATACCCAACAAACAATAGCCTGTTACATTTCTTTCACTTTTTACTAAATTTGAATCTAATGCTCGGATAGAAAGTTATGATAATTTTCCCAAGGTCACTTCTTTGAGATCGACTTCTAGAGCCTGCAAAAACCCTAACTTCCTCGACTCATATCTCCGAACATATAGTGATACAAGATCTGAAATTTGGACACAAGGTTCATCAAGATTTCAGATCAAATGGGTTTTAATGTTAGCTTATGAAACTTCGTAGAAAAAAAATATAGTGAAAAGTCCACGATGGCCTGTTTGAAGTAGAAAAAACCTAGAATCCAAAGCTCTGATGCCAAATGTTATGGAACGAGCTCACAAAATAGAAGAAAAGATAGATCAATGACTTAAAAATCAGCCACTTCAAGGGGGAAACCTCCTTACATTAAACAAATGAACAAATCTTGGATGATACAAATGACAAGGCCTCATTTCTTTATATAGGAGTCTAAGGGGTCACAAGATAATCAGAGCCAACATAACAATAATAATAAGGGCACAAAAATAAAAATAGTGGGATTTTATGGGGCATAATAATAACAATATGAGTACTACATAGGCACAAAAATATAATAAGAGGGTTGCACTAATAATAATAAGGGGCTACACTAGTAGTATAGGGACCTAACATTGACTCAACTTGTTGAATTAAGGCTTCTGTGATCCATATCAAGTTTATGAGAAAATGTTTTTCAACGTAAATCACATGATAATACATTTGTTGACGCGTTTCGAACGAACAAGTGTGGTTCATTGTCAGGATAAGTTGAAGAATCAGATCATGGCTACAAATGATTTGATTCTTCAACTTATCCTGACGATGAACCACACTTGTTGGCTCAAAACACGTAGACAAATGTATTATCATGTGATTTATGCTGAAAAACGTTTTCTCATAAAATTGACTCAACTTGTAAAATCTTAACTAATCAATTCATGAAAGGAAAAATGCTATGTTAGGTACCTATAATACTAGTGTATTCCCTCATTGTTATTGTCAGTGTAGCCCCCTTAGTGTTATTTTTGTGGCCATGTAGTCCCCATATTATTATTATTATGCCCTATATAAGCCCACTATTTTTATTATTGCGCCCTTACATTATTATTGTTATGTCGGCTTTGAGTATATTGTGACCCCTTAGACTTCTATATATAGAAAGGAGGTTTTTTCATTTGAATCATCCAAGAATTGTTCATTTGCATAATTTAAAGGATGTTTCCCTCTTGAATAGGTTAATTTTGAATTCGTTGATCTATCTCTTTTCTATTTTGTCAGTTGGTTGCATAACATTTGGTAATAGATTCGGATTCTAGGGTTTCACTTCTTCAAACAAGACATCTTGGAATTTTTGCTATATCATATTTTCTATGAGGCTTAAGAAGCTAAATGTTTTACGACATGGATAAAAAATATTTTGAAAATTGTGTAAAAATGTCAGATCTCATTTCGCTATATTTTCGGAGGTATGATCCAGGGAAGGTAGGGTTTGTGTAGGATCCAAAATTCTGTCTCAAACAGGTGATGTAGGAAAAATTGTCATAATTTTCTTTTCAGGAATCAGATTTGAATTATGTAAAATTTCATTGAAATTGCACGGATGTTAGTGTGTTGTGTAGAAATTTTAGGGCCAAAGTTCAAAACAATGACATGTGGAACTCCGTACAATTTCTCTCTACTGAACTAGTCTATAATCTTGTCATCATGGGTGATCAGACATAATGCTTTCTTGAAGACTCCAATCCTTGTTTGACTTGTGGGGTGGGAAAGTGGACTCAAAGAGCTATCACGGGAAGAAATTTTAGACCTTGGAGATCCGAATTTACATAGATACAATGGATTCAATATCGAGCTCCTACAAAGCGAAAAACAAAGGTGTGTAGTTTTAAAAAATTGTATAAGTTTTGTTTGAAAAATTAGTTTAAAGTTATTAAAAGGGCATAGTGAAGAATAATTATCATTAATTTATGCCCCGAAGAAATAAAATGGAAACACCTAGTAAGAAACCCAAAATCTCTACTATGACACATGAAGAAGAGGAAGAACTGCAACACGATATATCAAAATTATGAGACCAAGTGCAACAAATTTCGCTCTCACAAAAAGTAACTGAAGCTAAGATGGATGGTTTGAATAATCGAAGCTAAGATGAATGGTTTGAAGAATTTAATGGTAGCTAATATTTATGGTATAGAAGAAAAACAAAAACGAAACATGGAATATTTGAAGAAAGAGATGGAAGGTTTGAAGGAAGGTTTGACAACGTTGCTACAAGAAAGGATTCCTAATGGCGAAGAGGCAGTAGAGGAAAATCATGATGAGAAAAAAATAAATGTTAATCATGATTTCATAGATTCAAATGTTGGATTGAAGACCCACCATATTCCAAAGATAGATATGAGGAAGTTTGATGGTAAGGATCCCATAACATGGATACAACATATGGAGCAATATTTTGATCAACATAATGTGAAACACACAAAGGTACGCATTGTAGCTTTATATTTATAGCCCAATCAATTTGTATGGTATTGAGCGATTTTCTGTTATAAACAAATTGTCACTTGGTCAATTTTTATGGAGGAAATGATAGCACATTATGAGGATACAAAGAGAAACACCTTCTTTAGCCAATTGATAAATATCAAACAAAAGGGTTCAATGGTGGAGCGCATTGATGAGTTCCAAGAATGGAATATAAGGTTGAATGACATTGCAGAGGAGAATATCATTGATGCCTTCATAAGGACTTTAAAGGATAACATCCAACATCAGGTTCTCCTTTGGGAAGTTGATTCATTGGAGAAGGCATTCAGGTTGGCAAGAACAAGTGAAAGCAAAATTATGACAACAAGGAAGCCTACCACTCACAACTATAAAGATGGAAGTGTTGTTTGTCCTATATTTCCACAACCTACAAGGTTGAAACTACAACAATTGGAAGAAAAAGGAGAAAAGGGGCTTTGTTACAGTTGTGATATAAAATACACTAAAGGTCATAAGTGTGTTGAGAAAAAAATATTTTACATAGATTATGAAGAGGAGGAAGAAAAGGAACAAGAAATGTCAAAAGAAGAGGATATACACCACAAACCAACCCCAGAGAAAGAAGAAATGAATATAACCATATCTTGTAATGCATTGCAAGGAATTAGCACTCCTCAAACTCTCAAGATAGGACTTATCAAGAATAAAAAGTTAAGCGTCAATTTATTCGGGTAGTACCCATAATTTTATTCATTGTAAGATAGCCAAAAAATTGAATTGCTTCCTGTATCTAGCACCAGAGTGTCAAGTGATGGTTGCAAATGGAGGAACCATAAATTTCTCTGGAAAGTGCCATAATATCAAGGTATCCATGGGAGAATATTTATTGAATAGTCCAATTCTTTCCATTCCAATTGGTAGTGTTGATGTTGTATTAGGATTCCAGTGGTTACAATCCTTAGGTACGATATATTTTAATTTTTAAGACCTTTTCTTGAATATTTTTTGGGAAGGAAAGGAAGTTGGATTAAGTGGTGTCAAAGGGAAACCAGGAAATATAATTAGCTCTAATGACATGGAAAATCTTCTAAAGTAAGAACAATAGGGTGTAATTGCACAATTATGTTCATTAGAGGTTCAAACATCGAAATCATCTATTTCTCCAGATATCCAAAAAGTCTTGGACAAACATTCCAAGGTATTTGAGACTCACAAAGGCCTCCCAGCTATTCATGATCATGATCATACTATTCATTTGATTCCAAGAAGTGTTCCTCCAAAGAGCATGCCTTACAGATATCATTATGCCCAAAAGAGTGAAATTGAGCATATGGTTGGAGAAATGCTAGAGGCTGGTATAATTCAACCTAGTCAAAGTTATTTCTCTTCTCTAGTAGTATTGGTTCACAAGAAGGATGGATCATGGCACATGTGTCTGGATTCTAGGAAGCTCAACAAGCTCACTATTAAAGATAAATTTCCCATTCCTGACATTGATGAATTATTGGATGAATTACTTGGAGCGATTTACTTCACAAGTTGGATCTTTGTTCTAGATATCATCAAATAATAATGAAGAAAAGACATTTCGAGAAAAACATTTAGAACTCATGAGGGTCATTATGAATTTTTGGTCATGCCTTTTGGCCTTACCAATGCACCTTCTACATTTGAAGATTTGATGAATTCTATTTTCGTACCCATAGAAAATTTGTGTTAGTATTTTTTGATGATATACTAATCTACAAGAATTCTTATAAGTATCATGTTCAACATGTTGACGGGGTGCTCAAACTATTGGAGGAGAAACAAGTATATGCAAAAACCTCCAAATGTTTCTTTGGAGTATAGGAGGTTGAATATCTAGGTCATATTGTATCTCATGAGGTTGTTAAGCTAGACCTTAACAAAATTAAATCCATTAATGAATGGAAAATCCCCACATCCATAAAGCATATGTGAGTATTCCTTTGGTTGAAAATGTATTATCACAAGTATGTTAAGAATTATGGGAAAATAGCAACACCTCTAACAACATTACTGGAGAACTATGCATTTTCTTGGAATCCAAGAGAAACTAAAGCCTTCTAACATCTTAAAGAGGAAATGTGCCAAGCACCGACCTTAGCTACACTAGACTTCTCAAAAACCTTTATTGTGGAATGTGATGCCTCAAGAAATGGAATTGGTGTTGTTTTAATGAAAGAGGGAAGACACATTTCTTTTGAAAGTTGTTCAATCAAAGGAAAGTATTTACAAAAAACTATTTATGAGAAGGAAATGTTGGCAATACTACATGCACTTAAGAAATGACGACCTTATCTAATGGGAAGGCACTTCAACATAAAAAAAGGATCATTGTACTCTTAAATTTTTTTTAAAACAAATATTATCTTGAAAAGAGGAGCAAAAATGGGTCACAAAGATGTTGGGTTATGATTTTGAAATCATCTACAAAAAATGGAAACAAAATGTTGTTGTAGATGCAGTTTCAAGAAAGGATGAGGATGTGGAAGAATTTCTTTGTGCCATTTCTATTATCCAACCATATTGGATAATCAAAGCAAGGGATGGATGGAAAAATGATGAAGAAGTGTGGGAACTCATTCAAAAGTTGCATCAATATCCCAATACATATGATACATTTAGTTAGAAATATGGTTCATTATGGTACAAATATTGCTTATACCTTTGTAATAATTCCCAAATCAAACAAAAGATTCTTCTGGAATTATGCACATGTCCCTTAGGAGAGCACTCGAGATTTTTAAAAAGTTACCACAAGGTTCAGAAGGAATTTTTTTGGGATGGCCTTAAATATGATATTCAAAAGTTTGTGGCAAAATGTTTCATTTTCCAACAAAATAAAGTTGAGACAAATAAGATCTCGAGTTTGTTACAACCTTTATCCATTCCAAGTCAACATTGGGAGGAGGTTTCAATGGATTTTATCACAGGTTTACCCAAGTATGAAGGAAAGAGTTTCATCATGGTGGTAGTTGATAGAATTACAATTATGCACAATTTTGTGCATTATCTCATCCATTTAAATCCAGTACAATTTCTACCGCATTTATGGAAACATTTCAGAAGATACATGGAAACCCAAAGATTATTGTAAGCGACAAAGATCCCATTTTCATTGGAAATTTTTGGATGAAAATATTTTCTTATCTGGGTACCCTATTAGCTCATAGCTCATCTTATCATCCTTAATTCGATGGGAAAATTGAGATAGTGAACAAACGTTTGGAAGGATATCTTCGTTTCTTTGTATTAAATAAACAGACATAATGGGTTAAGTGGTTACCTCTAGCTGAATGGTGGTATACCACTTCCTTCCATATTGCATCAAAAATGACCCCATTTATGGCACTTTATGGATATCATCCACCACCCATCACATCGTATTTAAGAGAAAATTCTAAGGTTAAAGCAGTGGAAGATCACATCAAGCATCAAAAACAAGTTATACAACTCTTAAAGGATAACCTCACTTTGGCGCATAATAGAATGAATAAACAGGAAGATCAACATCACAATGAAATAAGTTTTGATGTAGGCGACTGGGTATTTTTACGGCTACAAAAATACAAACGTCTCTCAAACAAGCTAAGAAGGATAATAAATTATCACCAAATTATTATAGTCCTTACAAGGTGTTGCAAAAGATTGGTACTCTGGCATACAAATTGGAGCTTCCTACATCTTCCTGAGTGCACCCAGTTTTCCATGGTTCATGCTTAAAGAAGGTTATAGGTGACAAACTCCAAGTTCAAACAATATTTCCAGAACTCGATGAGGAAGGAAAAATCATATTGGAACCTGAAGCAGTCACAGAAAGAAGAACTTGACAGCTACGAAATCGATCAATTTCATAGTATCTCATCAAGTGGAAGAACTTACCCATTGAATATTCCACATGGGAGGATGAGAATTTTATATAGAAGCATCCATAACTACTCAAACATTGAGGAAAACACTTTTTTGAAGGAGAGGGGCATGTTAGGTACCTATAATGCTAGTGTATTCCCTCATTATTGTTGTTAGTGTAGCCCCCATATTGTTATTATAGTGCCCCATAGAATCCCACTATTTTTATTTTTGTGCCCTTACATTATTATTGTTATGTTGGCAATGATTATATTGTGACCCCTTAGACTCCTATATAGAGAAAGGAGGTTTTTTCATTTGAATCATCCAAGAATTGTTCATTTGTGTAATGTAAAGGATGTTTCCCCCTTGAAGAGGCTAATTTTCTAGTCATTGATCTATATTTTTCCTATTTTGTGAGTTGGTTGCATAACAGGCTAACCTACTTATAGGAATAAAGCTAGGTTATCTTGCAGAATTCATCAAATTACCTCATTTACTTGCAGAAAGGAAACTAGCTTATCTTGCATAATTAATCAAACTACCTCATCTACTCACTGAAAGGAAACTAATTTACCTTTAATAATTCATCAAACTATCAATCATAATTGCATGTACCATCTACCTAGTTCACACTTGCTCATAAGTCAATAACCTACTTGCATGACAAAGAAGTTAACTTTACTCTATTTTTGCAGTAAAGAAAAGGAAGGTTTGGGGTGGCCTATGAGATTTCTTTGATCATATTATCATAGCTAGGGGTCATTATGCATCTATCCTAAGTCAAAGTTGTAGTGGGGATCAAAACGCATGAAGAAAAATATTGTTATATGTTTACTACAGGCGATTGCTATAGGAGGCTTGTAATGCTACAGGTAGGCTTGTAATCCTATAGGTGGGCATCCTAGTGGTCTTTGAAGGTGAAAACACTAGCTTGAGGGTATGGAGATGTGGATAGTAATTGAATAAAATGAAAGGAGGTTGGTTTGATCCCCTAGCCAAGCTTAGGACCTCTTAGAGGCTTTTCTTGCTCTAGGATGAGTTCTCTCGGTGACGTAGGCTGAATGGATTATAAAAGAGAGTTTTGGGAAAGAGTTTGGAGGTGGAAGGAGAAGATGAAGGAGCTTAGGGTGGAAGTGGTGAAGGTTCCCTTCCTTTCATACCAACCAAACATGCAATCAATCACATGCATGCATCCATTTATCATTAACAAAATGAGATAACTTACGATGGAAAAGATGAGTTGAATTTCAATAACATCTAATTCATCCAATACCATGGATCTAATCACTAAACTAACTTCTACACTACGTAAAACAAATGTAAAACATGATAAATAACACTAATATATTTCTAATAAATCATAAACACAATAAGTTTGGGTTGTGGCTATGAATCCTTCCACTCATTCTCCCACAAGAGAGGTGATGTAGAGGATGCAACCACAAAAATGTATAGGTTAATTTCTACTGAAATGCAAGAAGCTATGAACTTCTTGGAACTAAGAAGAAATATAAGTACAAGAAGAGGGACCAAAACCTCTTGGTTGGGCCCAAACCCAAGGGTCTCATCCCTTTGAAACTAACTTAGATGAAACTTAAAATCCAAATTCTCATCATCAAAAAGTGGAGCTCTAATACATCACATATAAGTTGAAAATAACAATGTCAAGCTTGAAGCTCCATAGCTAGTCCTAGTTGAATTAAAACTTTGAATCCTAATGAGCTCTTATTCTAGTTTATCTATATAAAAGAGAATCTGAAGCAACTCCCTTGTAAGTAGGAATGGTTCCATCCTTGATCTAAAAAATGTTGGATCTTGTCCATGTTCATATTCATTTAGAGTAGGAGTCACTTAGTTGCCAATGAAATCGAACTACTGAGAGATGTTATGGTCATCCCAAGTTGAGTTTAGGGAGTTAAGGAGGTGAAAAAAACCCCTATATTCCCTCCTAGTTGTCTCCATTAAGCCTCTGCATAGTAATAGCCTAAAAAATTCTTCATTTTCCTGCAATTAAACTACATTGTTGCAGGTGAGAACGCCCTAGGGTCTTGGGTTGAGAACCCCAACATAGAGGAGGGAAAACCACAACAAGAAATTATCAAGCAATCAACCTAAATACTTATTCTATTGAACTGTGTAAGAGTGTCCTTACCCAAAATTCCTACATTTGAGTAGATCTTGTAGGGTGCAAACCCTCAGCTTCTCTTGATATCTTCGAAAGCTAAAAATTATTGAAATGAAATATATACAGTAGTGGAAACATAAAGCATGTTCATGATATTAACTTTAAATCATATAAATGAATGAACAATTATGCATCAATGTAATATTCATAAATGAATTACAATATAAATAGATGCATAAACACATTTAATATTGGAAATAGAAAATAATTCCTTTATTGAAGTTGGCTACAACTAAAGTGGAGAAATACAACCTGGGTCCTTCTCCAGCTCTAAGCGGAACCGTCCTCTGAATCCATCCTTTCCCAGCCTCAACAATCTTCCTCCATCACGAATACAAGGATATCTCAAGAAATATGAAGGACACCTCCACCCAAAATTAAGGAAATTTATTTTTTTTTATGTGTTTTAACATATGTATGCAGGTTGGGTATATGTTGATCCGCATGTACATGATTTTATCATAGGGAAAGTAGCGTATAGGGAATAATACATTATTTTTAAAATTTTGGACCAAGTTTGGAAGGAAGGGTTTCCCTAGGCCATAATCAAAGCATCATATCTACCAAGAGTGGTAAATGGTGATATAACAGATGCCCCCTAATATATGAGGTCAGAAGGGGTACATGATGGCCAAAATGTATTAAGTGTATAGAAGGAATCATGCCAAGACCGAGGAGGAGTTCACCGGAATTTAGCCTACCAAGCCAGTGAAAGAGATCAGAAAGAAAATGTTGTCTGACGCGAGCATCCCCATGCTCAAAATTAGTAAAGCATGTCTACATGTCAAGTACAAAAATGGATCGAATATGCATACAAGTATAAAGGAACTGAAAATACATAATGGATCATTTGATCATAATCAAGAAAGTACATGTCTGAATATCACATATAAAGAGCTGATCAATGATGCTGAAGTATGATGCTGATCATTGAAGTCAAGAAACTGATCCAAATAGTACCAAGTGAACATGATGGTATAAATGGTACTACACTACAACTTGGGTGCCAACATATAAGATATCGTTGTAATGAATTGAAATATATAAGGTGGATGGTGTCAACCAGTATAAATAGGAGCAACTGACAAGTGAACCAAGACATGATGATGCCAACCCGAGGTCTTCACCGACCGTCGTGGTACATTTCTACACAATGTGAATAAATGATATGAAGTCGACCATGTGAGAAATCATTTGATTACCTGTCATTGATGTATACCGTTAACAAACGTGAGGTTACTCACCAATAATAATGATGAGAGTCAGGGTACCCAGTACAATCTAACAAGTATGAATAAATGATCTATAGCCGAACACTTGGAAGAATCTATTAATCAAGAGACAATGATGTTTTCCCACTGTCGATAGCGAAGGAATCTGCCACTAACGATTGCAAACCCTAAGTTACTGCTAAATGGACTCTAGATCTCTTTCCCAGAGAAATGACTTGAAGTCGATGGGAAAAGATCCGCTAGAAGGAAGGCATTAAGGCATCCTTCATCAATCTAGTGTGAGTGTAACCCGTAGGCCAATAATGTGGAAGGAATCAGATGAACAAAGATGTAGTAACCCGACTGAAGCACGTTTCTGGTGTACACAAGATGTGGCTAGTGCATGATAGAAACCCTCTGAACCAACCAATAATGAAAGTTGACATAGGGGTGAGGAATCCACCAATAGGGTTAAATGGAAACCAAGGCACTACATGAATCCCAATGTGTGATAATGAAAGCTGATGTCAAACACAAGGGAAACCACTCATTAAAAGACCCATGATACTAGTTGATGTTGAGCACAAGGTGACCTATCAATAATGAAAATAGGGCTAGGGTGCGGCTCTAGATCTTCCCTCAGAGCAATTTGTCATAGTCGATAAGAGAAATATCTGCCAACAGGAAGTCAATGGAGACCTTCTCAAACCGGCACAAGAAAAGGACCAATATAGCTGATGTGATAATGAACATTACAATGACAACTAGGGATGGCCGACTGAAAAATAGGTCAAGAGACATCACAGAGAGGTTGACTCAGGTTTACTTCCCTTGAACAAAAGCACGACTAAATATTGACTACATGTCAGCATATGATAACTTTGTATAAGTTCATCATGCATGAGGCATAAGAAAATTCTCCATATGATTGGAAGAGGTAACCAATTGAAGGAGTACTAACTCAATAACAAGGTTAAGGCTCTCCTAAGTCAAACTAAAGCCCATCTCAATGGAGGAAAAGACTTACTTTTGAGTGCTTTGTTCAAGGGTGACACAATTGACTCTAGTTGCCATCAAATCTGGAAATAATGTCTCGTTCCAGCTCTTTTTTGGAATATATAATTTTTTGTCTTTTTCTTTTATATGAAGCTTGACAAAGAATAAAATAATTCTATAGTACAATGGAAAGAACGAGTTAAAAAAAAAATGTTTTAGTTCCTAGGAGGGGAATTTTCCTATGCTCAATGCAAGGTGGTGAAACTAGTCAAGGACACTCAAACGAATGTTCTTTCCATGGGTAAAAGGGTGTGTCAAGTCGCAGAGGCTAAGCGATTGCAAGGTCGATTTTGCAGAAGACATGGTTGAAAAATGGCTTAACCACGAGTCCAAGTGAGGCCGGCTCAAGGCAAAAAGGTGCAAATAGTCAATATGCAATGCAGTAGTACAACTCAACACAAAGGAGCCTCTAGGGTATAAAGCTAGAAAAAGGGCGAAGAAGTAGAGGAATGAGGCTTCAACACACAAGTCATGGCAGGACTAAAGAGGACTCCCAAGTCTAAGAAGAAGATTTCAACATGGGTGCCAAGTGACAACAAGTTACTATCTAGGGTGCCCATGATAAGGTAGGCTCTACCACACAAGTTATGACACTTCTAAGCAATAAGAAGGTTCTGCATCATATCTTGGTGGGGTCGATTGTAACGCCAAAATGGAAAAGGAAACTGATAAATGAACAATGCAAGTGAATGATCTGTTAATGAAAAAGGTATTATAGAGTATGTGTGAATTCACTTATGTTACTTAATGTAATGGATTGAAAAGATTGCAAATAACATAAACAACTAAACCATTTGAAAACATGTTCAAACACATAAACACGACAAAATTTAATAAAGGAGTTCACCAGAATTCCTGGCTACATCTCCTAGTCCTTTCACTTCCAGTGTTGACTTCTTTATTGTGTCTTCAAAAATGTTGTTACAGGCATGAGCTCAAAAACATAGTCTCAGATGAGAGAATGGATGTCACCACTGGGTCCAGCTCGAAATTTCGAGTCAAATGAGTATAAACTTGCTCATATTTGGCCAAAGTGACCTCTAGACCCCCTAGAATCAGTAAAACCACCCTTATACTATCCAAAACCACCTCTCTATTCCCAGAACTTCCTCTGCAATACTGAAAACCACCTTAGAAAAACCGCGCTCCTTGGCTGACTATACCTGCAATTAAACTTTAAAGAAATTTCGGGTTGGCTTGCTTACAAGCCCGAAGGTGTATGGCGCAATGGAAATTCCATATGCAGTGAGGTCTTATATGTTTGGGAGGTCAACGGGTTGAATCCCTTGCCCGATGCTCTAGCATTTTGAATCACATTACAATATATGACATATATATCATATATTATATATGTGATAAGGTTGCATGTTTGGCGTGATATGATTTGTGATATGGGTTACGATATGATATATCATATTGTTTGAACCTTAATTCATTGCTTGACACCTATCCCAAATCTCGTTGGTTACATAACTTCCAAGGTTAAGGGTTCGACGGTTTGGGGTTGACCCGACCGTCCGGTCCTTTTCCGGCAGTTAACCCCTATCACAACATAAATATAAGTTTATTGCCTCAATTAAACAAGAAACACATTGGCTCATCCAGTGAGTGGAATCTGGTGAAGACTTAGGAATCTGGGAGGTCAGGGGTTTGATCCTCCCTAACCCCAAATTTTGGGATTTGCATGCCAACATTGAACAAATCCAGGCTGCCATGTTTCAGCGCTGGATTAGTCCAAATGCACCAATCAAAACCAGCCACATCACCCTCCTTGCTGACATCATCATAGGCATGTGATGCATTCCCAGGACAACACGTGTCCTGCAGATCTCATCTTTGACTTTTGACTGTTGACTAGTTTGACTTTGACTTTTGTTGACTTTGACTTTTTTTACCTTTTTTTCCCTAGTTTGCCTGAAACTTTGACTGGCCTTAACTTCTTCAGCCAAACTCTGATTTTCACATTGTTCACATCGTTGGAATTGTCTCGTTGAGCGCTTCGACTTGATCCCACTTTCAACTGAGTTTGAATAATTTGATATGGAGGAAAAACTAAATCCATTTTGGATCACTCCTCCCCACTAGAAGCTTTTGGTCCACCAAAAGTTGGTTCTAGTTATTGAGTAAGTGAGGATAAAGTTCCCTCACATTTCCAATTTCTATCCATCATGCTTTTCTTGGATTTGTCCCTTTGAGTCCAACTCGAAGATACTCAACATTTCCCCATCGCGAAGTCCTTATTCTCCTATCAGGAACTATGTCCTCCTGTAGCTGATTGAGATACTCGGGCAAAATATCTTTGATGGAAGGTAGATGAACTTGCTCTTTGGGATCTTCAATCAATGAAGGTTCATGCAATCACAAGTGTTCAACATTTATGACATAATAGATTTGCATATAAGCTAGTATATCTAGGCGGAAAGCATTTTCACCAATTTTACCAAGTATTTTGAAAGGACCATATCTAATTGGTTTCAACTTTTTACCTTCCCCTTGCAGTCTTTCTTTGTTGATGTATAACCAGACTTGATCACCAACTTGAAAACTATGCTCAACTTGATGCTTGTCATGTTGTGCTTTATACTTTGCTTAGATTCTTTCCAGTTGCTCCTGTACTGCCTAGTGAATTTCCTGGATTTGCTCAATGAACTTGGTCACTTTGTCCACATCATTGTTTCCATCAACTGCTATGTCTTTACCCAAGACAATATACAAGGGAGACTTTGGTGTAAAACAAAAAAAGTCTCAAAAGGAGATGTCTAAATAGAAGAATGTTTCGCATGGTTATAAGTATGATGTGCATAACACAAATGCTCATCCCAAATTTTGGGATGCCTGCTGCAATATCCTCGAAGAAACTGTATCACTGTCATGTTGACCACTTCTGTCTGACCATCTATTTGTAGATGAAATGTTGTGCTCTTCTTTAACCTTGTGTTCATTAACTCCCATATGCTTGACCAAAATTTCCCAACAAATTGAGAATCTCGATCAGATCCAATAGAAGTGGGTAACCCAAAATGGACCCATACATTTTGAAAGAACAACTTTGCAATTTGTTCAACTGTGACCTGTTTATTACATGGTGTCAAAATACACATTTTACTGAACCTATCCACAACCTACATACAAATAATCATGACTCTTTCTAGCCTTTGGCAATCCCCCAACAAAATCCATGGAAACACTTTCCCAAGGACGAGAAGGAATGGGCAATGGAGTATACAAGCCTAATTTTCTATTATTTGGCTTACTTGTAGCACACATAGTACATCCCTTAATATATCTAGAAACTGTCTCATTCATCCATGGCCAATAGCAGAATCTTTTTAATTGTGCAACTATTTTGCTTACACCAAAATGACCTGATATGAGAAAAGTATGTGCTTCTCTAATTATGTTAACTCTTTCAGTTTGTGGAATGCATAACTTTCCAAAATGATATAAGATTTTGTCCTTTACATAATAATTCAATTCTTCTACCTGCTTGCCATGACTTACAGTTGCATATACATCCTTAAAATTTGTGTCTTGAGCATATTGTTCTATGTAACTTTCATGATTTACTGAATTATGCTTAAGTATTGTGGATGCATTTATAATTGGTCTTGATAACATATCTGCAACCTTATTATGTATGACCTTCTTATAACTGATAATAAGATGAAATTTTTGTAGGAAACCCATCCACCTGTAATGTCTTGATTGTTGCAATTTAGTTTGTGAGTGTAAGTATTGTGGTGGTTGATGATCTGTATGTATGACTTTTTCTTTACCCATTATGTAATGTTTCCACTTTTTAACACTCTGAACTAATGCATATAATTCCTTATCATATGTGGGATAGTTAACTACTGCTAAAGTAAATGTCTCAGAATGAAAGCATATAGGCTTTCCATGTTACATCAAAACTGCCCCCATTGCATATTCATTTGCATCTGTCTTGACGAACGGATGCTGAAGATCTGGCAGTGCTAGTATTGACGTTGTACTGATCCTTTTTTTCAATGTGTCGAAGGCTTCCTGCTATTTTCGTCCCCATTGAAACATCTAGTTCACGCTTGTCAAAGCATGTAAAGGAGTTGCAACCAATGAAAAGTTAGCAATAAAATTTCTCCAATATTGCGTTGCCCCTAAGAAACTTCTAACTTCTGTAGTAGTATTGGGCTTAGGCCAATTTAAAATGACTTAGACCTTAGAGGGATCTATCTTCAATTCACCACCCCCTACAATATAACCCAAATAATTTAAAGATGTTCTACCAAATTCACATTTTGATAGTTTTACATAGAGATTTTCTCTTTTCAACATCTAAAACCTGCTTTACATGCTTAACATGTTCATCCCATGTTCTACTGAAAACAAGAATGTCATCTAAATAGACTATTACAAAATCATTAATGAATGGTCTAAATACATCATTCATGACTCGCATGAATGTGGTTGGAGCATTAGTTAAGCCAAAAGGCATAACCATCCATTCATAGAGTCCTTGCTTCGTTTTGAAAGCATTCTTTCATACATCTTGTTCTGCAATTTTGATATGATGGTAGCTGCTTCACAAGTCTAATTTAGAGAAGTAAACTACATCTTTTAATTGATCTAACAAATCATCAATATGAGGAATAGGATAATGATTATTTATTGTGATTTTATTCAATGCTCTAAAATTAATGCACATTCGCCACGAACCATCTTTCTTTCGCACTAACACAATAGGTGATCTGCACGGTGATGTGCTTGGTCGAATAAACCCTTGATCGAGGAACTCTCGTACCTGCTTCCTTATTTCTGCATTCTCTAGAGCTGATAACCTGTACATTCTAGTGTTAGGTAGTGAAGCATCCTGCTGCAAATGAATCTCATGTTCTATCTCCTGCTTGGGTGGAAGCCCTTTAGGCTCTTGAAACATAATATCATAATCAGAAACAACTTTAACTGGATCTGCTTTCTGTTTAGGATTACAACCTTTGAATGCATCGGATTTATCAATATCCTTTGCTTTTACAATCATGAGTAAAAATTGTTTACTTGCATTTACAATTCTTTTCGGCTGTCCAGAATTTATGAGAGAGAAGTTATCTCTGAGTTTATGAGCTGTTACAATATATTCAATTCCATCCTTAGTGAGTTGATGCTTATTTTTAGCTCAATAGAAGAAAGCATTTCTATCGTACAAGTATGGACTTCCTAATACAATTCCACATATGTCTAATGGGACTATGTCTAACTCAACCTCATCTACAAACTTTGACCTAATAGCAAAACAAAGTTTACATTGTTTCGTAACTTGTAGTTTAGTTTTATCACACACCCAACCTAATGGATATGGCTTTTTATGAGGTTTTGTTTCTAGACCCAACTTCTTTACAATTGCTTCGGATCAAATTAACTTGTGACCCACTATCAAATAAAGTATCAATTTTAGTATGCTTGGAAATGACTCTTATGTGAAATAGCTCATTTCTTTTTCTTTCATCATTATCATTATCAACAAAATTTGAAGTTCTTGTAGATGCTTTAGAATCTTTACCTTTACTACCTATAACTATAACCATTGTTTTGTCACCTGAATTTGATCCCAAGTCCTTTTGAATAGTAGCAACATTCTTTCTCTCTTTACCCCCAAACTTCTTAGGCTTCAATTCTGGATGCAGTGACTAGCAGTGTGCCTCATCGTGTCCTTCCTTCTTACAATGAGTGCATGAAGGTTTATCCTTCTTTACAATGTTTTTTTTCTTCTCTTTCCACTTGAGCTTCTTCTTTCCTTTATTCTTGCCTTCAATAGGTTTAGATGATTTCCCAACATCTGGGGTTACATTTTTACCTGTAGCTTCTAGATGTGTTTCTTGAACAGATACATCATCTAAGCTAGTTGGATTAAACATAAGTATGGTATGCCTTAAATAAATATGAAGACCACCTATGTATTTCAACAATATTTCTGGTGAGTCCAATGAAATGCCTAGTGTTAAAGCTCTCTTACGGAATTCCTTAGTATAACTTTGAACACTTTGAGCTTTTAATTGACGTAATGTTTGCCAACTCATCATTTCTTGTTGCATATAAGCCAATGGATAAAATTGCTTTTTAATAGAAGAAACAAATTCATTCCAAGTTGAAATGATTTTACCATGCTTTTGGAGATTTGCTTGAGTCTTGCCTTCCCACCATACAAGTGTGGTTCCTCCAAGGCAAAGGCTAGCAAGTTGGATCTTCTTCCTTTCTAAATCAACTTTCTATACCCTACAATATACGTAAATTTGCCTTATCCAATTATCAAGATTTTCAGCGTTAAGTTCTCCATCATAAATTGGCAAATCAAATTTTACATCTAATTTGATCAAAGAGGACTTATTTTTCTTCTTCTTAGAACTAGATTTATGAGAAGAAGATGATGATGACGATGATAGTAATGATGGAGGAGATGGAGGCTTTTCTCCTTTTCCTTTATCTTCTTTATTCGGTTTGGATGATGAAGTGCCTTCACCTTTTCCCTTTTTAAACTTGTTATACATCTCTTCCACCATGGCATGTATTGTCATGAAACTATCCAAGAATTGGGATTCTGGCAAAAGTGGAGTTTTGTCCGCCATCCTTCTCCTTCAAGAAGAGACCCTTCCAATTTTTGGGTTTGCTTCAACAAGCTCTCCTTCGCCTCATTCGAGCCTCAACCTAGTAAGCATCCAAATCTTCACACAAAATTGTCAGACCTTAGAAACCTTGTTGCTCTGATACCACTTGATCCATTAATGAAAAAGTTATTATAGACTATGTGTGAATTCGCTTATGTTACTTAATGTAATGGATCGAAAATATTGCGAATGACATAAACAATTAAACCATTTGAAAACATGTTCAAACACATCAACACAACAAAATTTAATAAAGGAGTTCACCAGACTTCTTGGCTACGTCTCCTAGTCCTTTTGCTTCTAGTGTTGACCTCTTTATTATGTCTTCCAAAATGCTATTACAGACATGACCTCAAAAACAAATTCTCAGATGAGAAAATGGACATCACCACTATGTCCAGCTCAAAATTTCGAGTCAAATGAGTATAAACTTGCTCATATTTGGCCAAAGTGACCTCGAGACCCCATGGAATGAGCAAAAACACCCTTTCCCTATCCAAAACTGCCTCTTTGTGCCCAAAGCCACCTCTACAATACTAAAAACTACCTTAGAAAAACCGCGCTCCTTGGCGAACGGTAGCTGCAATTGAACTTTAAAGAAATTTTGGGTTGGCTTTCTTACAAGCCTGAAGGTATATAGTGCAATGGCGATTCCGTATGCTGTGAGGTCTTATATGTTTGGGAGCTTGGCGGGTTGAATGCCCCACTCGATGCTCCAACATTTTGAATCGCATTACAATATATGACATATATATGATAAGGTTGCATGTTTGGCGCGATATGATTTGTGATCTGGGTTACGATATGATATATCGTATGGTTTGAATCTTAATTCATCGCTTGACACCTATCCTGAATCCCGACGGTTACATAACTTCCAAGATTAAGGGTCTGGCAGTTTAAGGTTGACTCGACCATTTGACCCTTTTCCGGTGGTTAACCCTTATCACAACATAAATATAAGTTCATCGCCTCAATTAAACAAGAAACACGTTGGCTCATCCGGTGAGTAGAATCCAGTGAAGACTTAGCAATTTGGGAGGTCAGGGGTTCGATCCTCCCTGACTCCTAATTTTGGGATTTGCATGCCAACATTGGACAAATCTAGGCTACCATGTGTCAGCGCCGAATTGGTCCAAATGCACCAATCAAAACCAGCCATGTCACCATCCTTGCTAACATCATCACAAGCATGTGGTGCATTCTTGGGACAACAAGTGTCTTGCTGATGTCATCTTTCACTTTTGACCATTGACTAGCTTGGCTTTGACTTTTGTTGACTTTGACTTTTTGACCTTTTTTGCCCTAGTTTTCCTAAAACTTTTACTAGCCTTAACTTCTTCATCCGAACTCAAATTTTCACATTGTTCACACTGTTGGAATCATCCCATCAAGCACTTTGACTTGATCCCACTTTCAACTATGTTTGAAGACTTTGTTCTAGAGGAAAAATTGAATACATTTTTGATCAGTGAAAAACCTAACCTATATTCCAATTCTGAGAACCAATACCTATCAGAAGGGATCAACCATAAAAATTTCCAAAGAATAATTCTTCCAAGTTCTGTAGCCATAATTAGGAACACTAGATAAGAAGTTAATGCATCCCACATAAACTTCAAATAAAAGCTTGTGTTACAGAATACAAAACTTGAAAATGCATACCTTATATGTATAATATGGTATAGGGACCCATGTAGCCTTGCAGCTTACAAATAACAATTATTCATGATAAACCCCTTACAGGGCACAAGCCAAGGACTCCTTTGGTAGTAAAAACACATGGCTTCAAAAATATCCTCCTGTGAATGCAAATCAAACTCCAAGAAATCATGAGAACTACAAGGGTCAAAAGAGGGGATTAAAGGGTCCCATGTCCCCCTAGGAGAAATCACTCGATCAACTGCCTAGACCAAGTCCTAAGAAGGAATATAATAGCTCAACAGATCCTTCTCAGAAGCAATTGAACATTGAGGATTCAATGCCACATAGTTCACCCATGGTAGGGTAGAGTCTACTTCAACACTTGGAATAAACCAAGGGTTATTCTGCAGTAAATTCAAATTAGGGTGATGATTATCTGATGCAAGATGATCAATAGTGACAATATTTCCGTTATGAGGAAAACACATCACTTGAATGAGTGAAGATACCACAACATTCATAGCATACACATAATCATGCCCAAGTAGCATATTAAAGTCTAAAGGGTGATCAACCACCACCAAATCGATAAAAATATTCTTCCCACCTAAAGTAATATGAAATTGAGGAAGAATACCCATACATTTACCATGTCTTCTATCATAGGGTAACAACTGACTATCAGCTATCAACAACTTTGGAGAGCCCAAAGATTTCCAAGTCAAGCAAGATGTAATAATTGCAGAATATCCTTCATCCACCATACATCGATAGATGTTTGTGGAATTAACTCTAACATTTATTTGGAAAGGTGCAGCGGAAGGAAGATAAGGTTCGACAAGACTATCCCAATCAAAAGAGACACTCCTAGAACTTGGAGGGGGAACATTCGAAGAAACCGGAATGCCCCCTATACCAGAATACTCTATACTAGAAATAAAATAGTCTCTATTGTTAGGCACTTCAACCCCCAAAAGAGGAGTGTAATCAGCCAGAGATTGCACTGGCTCAACCACATTATCAACCAATTGTTGATGAGACTGTTGAGAAACCATATCATATTAAGGAGTAGAAGAACCTTTAGACTCGGACCATATCCTTTGTACCTCTGGAATACTAGGGCATAAATGAGTAAGATGGTCTCCATTGCATATCTTACAAGGAAACTTAGGTTTAAAACTATTGGAAATAATACTAAGAGGGGGGTGAATCAGTATTTTCAGATCAATAATTTTATTTCCCAAGCAGATTTATATACGCTACTTTAGTGAAGTGAACTACCGTGTACATGCAAATATGATTAAACAAATCAGTGCATATCCAAAGAACTTTTGATTTAGACAATTTATCATGTGTTGATCTTAAACCAGTACATCAGTAACTTATTAGATAGTGCAGTAAAAGCATAATAAAGCATCACACATAAGCAACACACATGAACACCAGGATTTAAAGTGGAAACCCAATGTGGGTGAAAACCACTTGTTATTGTTGTCTCTCTCTTCTTTTAATAAGAAGAAAATCTATTTACAATCTTGTACTGGTGCAGACTCATACCAGTACACAGGCACCCACCTACAGAAGGCTACAACCTTCTCTCATTTTCTAGCTTCTACTGGAAGGGAGCTGCAACCCCTAGCTCTAGTACTGAACAATATGATTGATAATATGTAGGCGCCGACCTAGAGAAGGCTATGACCTTCTTTCTTCCTCTAGGAACCACGTTTCCTGAATTTTCAGATTGGATACTCCTGGATCACAACACCACAATCCGAAGGCCATGTTTCATCCAATTTTCATACCGGACCCACCAAAAACGTTTTAAAATTAAACTGCATCAACCAACATTCAAATAATATGAACAATCAGATCACTGACACCAGTACACTTTGCTAAACCCATAACCCTGCATCATCATTCAGAACCAACTGTAACCTCAAAAATCATGCATTAGAGTGTATATTCTACTTGGTTAAACCCAGACTGCGTGTATGTACTACTTCCTTTAATCAAACCTCTGTATATCTTCAAAAAAACTGCAAAGATAAAATTTTGAATCAAGTCTGTACCAACCATGAATATATCGAATATATATTGTCAACTTATAGAGCTTTACACAAGCAGCGACATAGATCACTTATTCTCACTTATAAAATCAATCAATCAAATACTAGCCTCCTTATGCATTCAGTTTTACATTCAGATCTAAGAAGACTTCATTGGCAGACAGCAGTAAAATAGAAACACTGATTTGATAGATCAGTCATCCTTGAACATCAAGATTTTTCTTTTTCATACGCTACTTGGAAGAGTCGAATCAGCATGTATACACACCTTCATCAAAGCGAACTAGAGTATAGATCTGCAAATACTTACTTCAAAACTTCGTTGCATCTCCAGACATCAGAAAAATCCAAATCATGATATTTAAACAATAAAACATATGTACATAATCAGATCTAGCCCAATATCAGATCATTCAATAATAATAAGTCATTATGATCTTGATCCATCATTAGATCTCATCCATCATCAAATTCTCAGGTGCATATTTAGTCTAGATCAAGAAAAGCATCAGAAACCCATAACATGCATATTTTATTTTGATATGATGCTTTATAAGATATTCATCACTTGTACGCTTAGCCCTTTGATCTTCTCCTCCTTATATACTTAGATCCTTTGTCAATACCTTGGACCAAAACCACTTAAGACCAATACCTTGGACCAAATACCTAGGGTCAATACCTCAGACCAAATACCTTGGACCAATACCTTGGACTAAAATACCTTGGACCAAATACTTCAGACCAAAACCTTGGTTTTCTAACATGTATGCGCTTTTCCTCCTATGGGAGTGCGTGTATATGTATACACTCTTTTTGTTCTATGGAATAGCGTGTATACGTTGTTTTGATTGAGTGGAGCTATGTATACTTCTTAAACTGCTTTACATCAACCTTTTCCTTTGCATTCTTTATTCTGATTAGTAGACCTAAGTTCCATCTTCCTTTTCTTCTGTACCAATGTCCTGTTACTTCTAAATAGACCTGTTACAATGTAATTTTCCATATTACTTTTAAAATGATTCCTTTGAACTGCCATGTGTTCTGTCACATCTGATATCTCTCCTGTAGATTCATCTAGTTACCATATACAAGTGAGTTGTTCTGCTATAAGTGGGTTGTCAACAAGTACAACACTTGTATCATAATGCCAACAAAAACTTCCATGCCTAGGTTTCTTATCAATATCCATTCCACCAACATGACTAGCAGTGGTTTGCGGAGAGTCCCTAACATGACTTGTAGAGGCCAGTGACTCTTTCGCAAGAGAGAAGGACTTGTGCCCCCAACCCTACTCATAGAAGTAGGTGGGTCAACAGAAATATGACTCATAGAGGTAGGTGACCCATTGCTAGTATGACTCACCGTGACTAGAATTATGCCCCCAGCATGACTTGAAATGGCTAAAAGCTCATTTCCAATATGACTAGAAGAGGTTGATGATAATTCATTGCTAGTATGACTTGTAGTGACTAGACTTATGTCCCCAGGCTGAAAGCTCGTATCCAACATGACTATCAGAGGTTGATGATGAATTGCTAGTATGACTTGCAGTGACTAGACTTATGCCCCCAACGTGACTTGCAGTGGATGAAAGCTCATTTCCAACATGACTAGCAGAGGTTGATGATGACTTATTTCTAGTATGACTTGCGGTGACTAGACTTATGCCCCCAGCATGACTTGCAGTGGCTGAAATCTCATCTCCAACATGACTAGGAGAGGTCGATGATGAATTGATAGTATGACTTGTAGTGACTAGACTTATGCCCCTAGCATGACTTGCAGTAGCTGAATGCTCATCTCAAACATGACTAGCAGAGGTTAATGATGATTGGATAGAACTGTTCTTCTTCTTCATCTTCCTCTTTATCTTATTTTTATATCTCTTATTACAAGAGGGAGGAGAAAAAGGAATCCTATATTTCTCTTTGGAAGAAGATGAACAATTATCACCCATTTGATGCCCTTGAAATAAAGCATTCATTTAAGAAGCTTCAAGAACATTAGGAATATTCGGAGTGGACCATAGCGAAACAAGTAGTCGAACATTTAATCCAGGAATATTCAAAGTGGCCATCAAGGGGGTACCAATATTTCCAAAGAAAGGAAAAGCACAAGGGTCCCCTTTTGGAAGGGTACCTTGGTTGATCTCCACAGGAATATTGGCCATGCCAAAATTATTCGTAGATCCTTACCTTGCAGGAATGTGAAAATGACTTTCCAAGGAAGAGAGATGCACAATCAAAACCTTTTCCCTTAAGGAGGTAACTCCACAACTTTCAAAATAAAGAACAAAATCCTTTTAAGATCGACAGAGTGGTAGGTCAGTCACTTAGAATCTAAGGTCCAAAAGTGACAAAACAAAACCACCTAAAGCCAACTAAATCCAAAGAGAAAATAACACTCGACTATAAAGTCCCTAAAGATGCAACCAATCAAGAAACTTCCAAGTATTTCTACTATGGGTGATGAGGAATGGACACTAAAATACAAGAAAGAAAAGTAAGGGACCTTCCGAAGATAGTTTGAGATAATAATGGCCCAAGCCTACCAGCGAAGGTAATAGAAACAATTACGCTGACCTCTATACAAAAGCCTTTGCCAGTGCAAGCACCCAAGCTTTGCAAGGGTACCCTCCAAAAGTACTAATTAATGTGATGCAACATCTACCTTAGGTGCCATGAAATTCCCCTCAGCAACCACCTATGAGATCCCTAGGAAATAAAATTATGGGCACCAACTCGTATCAAAACCCGGGCTGAATAGTCATGAGGCAGGATACAACAAGTAGGAGAGGGGGTATCTCTCTTCCTTGTCTTCACTCTCCCTCGTGCTTAACTCCCAGTCACAGAGATTTCCCGGTCTTTCTAACGATATTGGAGTTTGCTCGTTATTCAACTTCTATGTTTGATAATTTGAGCAACCTTGGAGAGTTAACTGTCCACTCACATATTCCAAGGCCCTAATGAACCTAAACTTGTTGATGTTTGTTAATGACAACAATAAAAGTTCTAGTTCATTTTATTAAAGTGCTTGATTTTATAAGGTTGTTCCTTAAGTCATGGGTAAAAATGAGAGTGAAAGTAATGATGTTTTGACGCAATAGAAACCAATAGAAACTTATCTGCATGCAAATGTAGTTATTTTCTTCAATGAAAAGGGATTTCTGTAGAGTTCTACGAATAAACTTGTACCAAATTTTCCTTTTTCCAGAAAACACACTCCACACACTCAAAAGCTCACAACAAGACTAAAATGCCTGCAATGCAAACTATCTTAATGTAAACTATAATGATAGTGCATGGATGCTCATACAAGAACAAAAAGTGTTTCTTTATAAAATCAAAAAGCCCACTTGACAATAAAGAGGGCTAAAATTTAATAACAAATTTCCCTCAAAACCAAGAAAAAAAGATTGAAAAGAGATCACAATTCACTTCTCAACAACAACAAAAAAAAGAAACTGTAAACCGAAATCTTGGAAAAAGAAAAACAAAAGCGATTTTTTCATTTTTTTTACTTTTAAGGAAACAAAAGCAACTTTTTGAGGTCACAAAAGTACTACTAAAATTCGAAAGATCAATAAATAAGTACAAGGAGTCTTTAAATCTTGCAAGTTATAAAACTTATAAATAAATGAAAATTGAAACAAGAAAGACTACAAACTTGCACAAACTAATCCGAACAGTAGTAAAAGATTTCAGCAAACTGACAAATGTCAAGAAAGAAATGCTTTCAAACTTGCCAAAAAGACTCTCAAAAAATCACAAAAAGCAACAAGGCCACCAAACAAGGAAAAGCAAAGAGAGGGAACTCGAAATGTGGGCTAAAAATGAAATAAAAATCAATTTCTTGTTCTAGAAAACCATAACATCCAAGAACTTCAAAGCAAAGATTTGAACCCAAGACATAGTCTATGAACTTTCTTAAGAAGCAATCCTAGGCCAATCAAGACTTTTCAGTGAGAAGGAGATTTTGAAAAAGAAATCTTGCAAGAAAATTGAGTTCTCCAAATACAAGATGACCATACAACAACATAAACCACCAAGTAGTAGACCTAACTAAGCAAAAAGATTTGAGAAAACAGTTCAAAAAATTGCATACACAACTATGTAAAGACACAAAAGCGTGTACATGCGTTTCTAATATAAGAAACTCAAGTATACACGAGTTTGTTTGAAGAAACTTTCATGTATGCGTGATTGTAACCTAGGAAAACAACGTATACAAAGCTTAATTAGGAAAAAAAACAAAAATAAAAGTCTGATCAAGAAGATCAGACTTGATGCCTAGGACACTAATGGATTAAACAACACTGCAAAAGCAAGCAATCAAGAAATTGAACCTTGATTGAGAACAAACAACCCAAACCAGGAATAACAAGAATGTTATCCCCAGCGAAGTCACCAATTATGTTGTGGGTGAGAACACTCTAGGGTCCTGGGTTGAGAACCCCAATAGAGCAGAGGGCGAACCACAACAAGAAATGCTTAGGTAATAAACCTAAATGATTATTCTACTTAACTGTGTGAGAGTATCCTTACCCAGAAGTCCTATGTTTGAGTAGATCCCGCAGGTTGCAAACCCTTAACTTCTCTTGATGCCTTCGAAACCTGAAAATTATTCAAATGAAACATATACAATAGTAGAAACATAAATCATGTTCATGATATTAACTTTAAATCATATAAATGAATGAATAATTATGCATCAATGTAAGATTCATAAACGAATTACAATATAAATAGATGCATAAACACATTTAATATCAGAAATAGAATAACATTCCTTTATTGAAGTTGGTGTTAGCTCTGCTATGCAACATTGATATTCTAAGATTAGAAAGGATCATGGCCTAATTGTTATGTCCAAAGAAGGGGTTTCACATGGGTCACTCTTCTCTTCTTTTCTTCTACCCCGCTTTCTCTCCACCACCTCCATTCCTCTATTTTTCTCCTAAACCCGACAGAGTAACCCCCTTTGGCCTTTGCCCTAAGCGCCAAACCCCAAAACTACCATGAAACCTTACCCATACGCCCTCACGTGCTCGTAAAACCTCTCATCGCTTTCTCACTATTGATCTTCTCCGCTGATCCAACGACTCCTGTCACACCCAATAAAGGCAACCCTCTCTATCACTCCCTGCTCTCGGATCATATCCACCAAGATCTGACGGTCTTCGCTCTCACCGTGCCATCAACTTGATCAAGCAATAGCACACGATGAGAGTAGTTTTTCTCTCTCATCCGCTGATATGTGTCAATCACCGAATGGAATCGCTTGACCTCGGGCTTTTACCGCTTAACACCCGAAAGCGGTGTGATGAAAACCATTACTGCTTGACCAATCTGCCCCACCAGTTAAACATCCATGCAGCTCCATAGCCCGATAACCGTCGGATCTGTCTGCTAAAGATCCAACAGCTCCAACTCACCTCGCTCTCACCTCGGTCGATAGCCTCTGCTGAGCCATATCTGCCGTCCATTTCCTCGATCTGATGGCCATTCTTCCCATTCACCCAAATTATCCACCTTCCCATGCATTCCACGTCCTCTGACCATTCTGTTGCCCAAAGAAGGAGATGACTAGCTTGCCAGCATCAGTCACAGTTAGACCCCCAACCACCATATTTAATAGAAAGCATGGCAGAAAGGAGAAAAGGATAAGCACAACTCTGTAATTGAATTTATCAGTTATGGACTCCATAGGTATGAGAAATCCAATAGCATAAAAGGATAGCACAAGCACCTGAACAGATCAGATTCACCCACTGAAGCAAGAAAACACGTTCAGAGACTCCATCAGGTAGTTAAATACAGTTGGTGGTCAATTATGACCCCTCCATACCTAAGCGGCCAAGTGACCTTGTAATGTAAATCTATAAATACTTAGTAACAAGATGTAATCAAGGTTGGCATTTAATGTAAGATTCAACTTCTGGAGACTGTAGACATTTTGTCACTTGCAGCGTCTCATCTTCATTTTCATCTAATACACACTTCTTTTGCTGTTAACTGCTCACTTTCCATTTTCCTTTGTTCCAAGCTTGTACTGGATATGCTGTATTCTTGATCTCTTGATGTTTAGCACTAGATAAATGTCATCTTATCTCTCTGTTAGAATCTTGTATGCATCATTGAATAGGTGGCCCAGGTTTCTTTCTATCTAATGTAGGAGAGTTGTCATCCTGTCTTTGCATTAGTAGATTAGATTTACAGGTTTCTTTACTAATTGCAATTGGCCATGACATGGTCTTGTGCATCTACTGGTGTAGTTAGTATTCTCCATATCCAACTAATATCTAAAACTATGAGCATTGGTGGTCTAAATCCTTGTAGTCTGAGGGTGTTCATGCATGTCTGGAGTAAACAAAGTAGAAGTGGTTATCTAGCTTGAACTAAACCATCATTCCTTCCATTAAACCTGCAACAATAGTTGAATTTATATGTTACCGGGCATCTCCGAGCTACAACCTAGGAGAGTTTCTTGGAATCCTAACATAATTGGCACCATTACCGGGGAGAGGAGATTGAAGCTCAGCTTCCCTAGGAAAATGACACAGATCCAACTTTGATGATAGACAAAGTCTGGAAACTTTTTTTGGTTGTAATCATCTATCTGGCGACTCTACTGGAGGCTGAATCTCTTGGTGACTCCACATTACATTTTTGGCTTAGTTTGTAAGACATACCTAGAGGAATCGTTAGAAATCACTAGCTGACCTAGTACCTGACCCTGAGAAGATTGTTAGGTCAGGAAAAATATTACGAAGAGGAGCATCCGACTCAGGTCAGCCTAAACAATATTATATATATCTGCAAGAAGGACTTATAACCGAGCATGCACATGTTGAAAATATAGAGCCAGCATTACCAGTGAAGAAATAATATCAGAGATTCATAAAGCTCCTTGTTCAATAAGTTCCCCTTTGGATCTAAGTCCAAATAAAACATCCCCTATAGTCCATTAGTTTCCTTCAGCCTTGTCATTCATTCCTCAGCTCCCTACCTTCAAAACTACCAATACCCTTACATCCACCCCAGTCATGGAAGGCCAACAAGCACTTACCAAAATGGAAAGAATCATAGCTGCTAGGTATGGACCCCTGGTTTTGCCTATTCCTTTGAATTCCATGCCTGCGGGAGAATACCAGAAATACATGCCTAAGTTCACTGGTACCAAAGGAGTAACAACTGAAGAGCACCTTGAGTCGTTTTATAGCTATGATGATAACATAGATATCAGTGACGATGATGTGTGGATGAGAGTGTTTGTCCAAAACCTAGATGGAGAGGTTAGAAAGTGGTTCAGAAAACTGACCCCTAGGTCTATAGCAGACATTGAGGCATTAGATGATGTGTTTTTAAAGCATTGGGGTGATAAGAAAGACCTGTTATATTACCATACTGAGTTTGGCAACATCAAGAGGGAAAATGGGGAATAATTGTCTGACTTTAACAAAATATTCAATTGTATGTATAATAAGATACCAACTGAAGTAAAGCCCATCCCCACCTCTGCCAAACTCACCTATGCCATTGCCTCTGATTCTAATTTCTGTGTGCTATTAAGAGAGAGAAGATGTGTTACTCTAGTTGAAATGCAAGATGCAGCCTTAGAAGTGGAATCCAATATCATGGTTGCAGAGAAACTCAAAGGACATGCTGATAGAAGGAAGCAGAGAGGTGAGTCTTCTTCTTCTTCTTCATCCTCAGAACCAAAAATAGATAAAATGACTAAAATGATAGAGTCATTGGCTGCTGAAATATCCAAACTGAAGGTTGAGCAGAGTTCTGGGAAAACAAGGCTAACTAATACATTTTGTTGGGTTGTGTTATATTCTTTCCACGACTAACCTACGTAGTGAACCGGGGGGTTAGAGGGGGGGCGAAGCCCCC
>APFE031320475.1:0-13000 GCA_000404065.3 Pinus taeda | reverse complement strand
ACCACATGAAAAGCATTTGAAAGGTAGCTTACCTTTGAATCGTCCAGTTCCCCGTTCAAGATTCTTGACAAAATTTACGTCCTCTTCTTCCTCTGACATGTATCCTGATGCTTCGAATGCAGCTTCTGATGGTCCCTCTTTTCGCATCTCAAAAGAAGTTAAGATTCTGTGAAGTTGTGACATGGTGATTTTCTGCAGATTCTCCTTTCCTTCTATGGCAGACACTTTGGAATCAAATTTAGCAGACAGGGATCTCAAAACCTTTTCAACTAAGACAAATTCCTTAAATTCTTCACCCAAATGCCTCATACAATTTACAATCTCATCCATTCGCAAGAAGTAATTAGCTATGCTTTCATTACTATGCATCTTAAGATTTTCATACCGGATTCTAAGAGTTTGAAGCTTTTCTCTTTTTACCTATTCATCTCCTTCATAGCTTAGAATGATTTTGTCCCATATTTCCTTAGCTGATTTGAAATGCATGATCTTCATAAATTCTTATTGTGTCAAACTCCCCAATAAGACAATAACAGCCTTGGCATTGAGCTCATATTTCTTTTTCTCGGCTGCATCTGTAGGAACTCCTGATGGGAAATTGTATCCACTTTCTACGATTCCCCAAACTTCTGCTCCAAGTGATTGTAGATATGTTGTGGTTCTTATCTTCCAGTGGGTAAAGTTGCTTCCGTCAAAGAATGGTGGCCTGATATGTGCCTCTTTATCTGGATTAGCCATTCCGATGGATCTTTTCCTTCAAGCGAACAAGCTTCTTCAAAAGGACCTGCTCTGATACCAATTGTTGGAAATAATACTGAGAGGGGGGGTGAATCAGTATTATCAAATCAGATACTTTTTCATTTTCACACTCAGAATCATATACGCGACTTCAGTTAAGGGTATACGCATATACACGAATGTATTAAATGCAACAAGCGTATATGCAGTAATCTTATGATTCGGTTAGCTTATCTTCAGTAAATGCATCAAAACATTATTAACCACATTAACAGTAAACAGGTGTAGTAAAACAGGACAGATCATCACACATAAGAACCACACATGAACACCATGATGTAAGGTGGAAACCCAATGTGGGTGAAAACCACCTGCTACAATTCGTCTTGTTAACACCTAGGTTGTTCCCTATGACTCCCAAGGGAATACGGCCGGGGTAACCACTAACCAATCTTTGGATTACAGCTTCTAGCCCAACTATAATCAGAGAGGGCTCTCTCTGTTAGGTTTGTTTCTGTTTTATGGATATTTTAGTCTAGTTATGAAGTGAGGGTTTTCTTTGGTTTTTTGTTTGGTTGGGAGGATGTTTTCTGATAGTTTTGAAATGTTCTCTGCAGGTAAATTAATCCATTGGGCAATGGAGTCTGTGGCTGTTGGTTTCTTGAAATCCTGAGTTTGGTGCAGCTAGAATTATAGGGCCTTTATATATTTCGTGAAACAAACTGTAGATTGTGATAATGAAGTGTTAACAACCAATGAAAAGCAGTTAAGAATTCTTCACTAAGCTGAGATGTGAGAAAGGGATGTATTCCTCAGGAGCAAACTTGAATTCCTGAAACAATAGATCACTGTGATGATATAGTGTGAAAGGTAGCAATTAAGAATTACACTTTCATTACCATAACCGAAGAAAACATTTATAATAGCTTAGATTGAGTTCAGGGTAATCTGTGATTAAATCCTGAGACTATTCTTTTTCCTTGTTGTTAGTTATTTAAAACATGGGAAACATGAATGATATATGAAAGATAACAAACATATAACAAAGAGTAACAAGAGAAACTTATTGAGTCATGAGATACACAGGAATCCTGCAACATTCAGCTATACACCAGCAAGACATCAAGAGACACAGAGCTTTGGAAATTCCATCCTCTTTTGTATTAATTCTCTGAAGATTTACAGTAGAAGAGGAGCAGAATAGATATCAAAAGATTTCTTACATCCAATGTCCAACCGCTGCTAACAAATGTGAGGGGGAATATATAGAAGTCTATTACAAAATATCTCAGGCATTGAGTCATCTGAGAGGGAAAATATCTTCATTAACTCGTACAGAGATTGTAGATGAGAAGTTATTACAATCTTTAATGATCTTTAAAGGCTCTTAACTCCTGTCAGAACAATTTGGACCTTTGGAGCTCATGGATTCGGTTGAGCGCTTTGGTGTAACTGCTAAATGACGTGTCTGTGCAGTTGTATCTTTCTGTAGCTTCTCGGCCCTGTCACCTGTGACTGCTAATGCTGCTATGGTGGCCGAATATTTGTGCTGAGTTGGCTCAGCCTCTTTCTGCATACCTGCTGATGTGTCTTTGTCTTCCAGTGTATGAAAATTTAAATATTTTCAAAAAGCAAAATTACAATTACTGACTTTGATTTAACAGTAATCTTATCAAATCTTCCCACACATCTGGTGCAGGCAATTAATGCTTCAAAATTGACCCCATGGTCTCATCGGCCTCTGTATATTTATAAAAATGAGGAGGCTCATCAAAAAAATGTGTAATCTCATTCATAATAAAAAATAGATTTTCTACTCTGTTAAAGAGGACTTGCCCTGTTATTGGTCCTGTTTTTGTTGATGAACTTGCTGCTTCTGAGATCTGATTTAGTGCAAAAGTGTTTACTCTCTTGGCATATTTCTCGTGTGAGAGTAACTTTCCTGATGGTTCCAGCAGACTAGGCATACCTCTGTTTTGCAATGCCAAAAACCTGTTCTGAAACTTGTTGATGTCTGCTTGCATGTCCTGGACTCTTCACTCCAGGGTCTGGACCAGGCTTCTCAATGTCAGGACCCTTTTTATTAGTGAGATCGTCTCTGTCCTGTTTCCAATTCCCATTTTGATGAGCTGGGAGCTTTTTCTGTAATTTAGCACATTTATCATTTTATTGGCAATCTCAGGCATACTGCCTAGAGATGCCCTTGCTCGTTGTATCTCTTTATGTGCTTTTCCAATGAGCATTATTTGCTCATGGATGGCCTCAATATATTCCCACTGATCTGTGATAGATTGGCCAATGTGGCCCCATATGACCCTCTTGAGCTCAGATGTGACTTTGTCTAATGTGAGCTCTTTTTCTAGATCAGCTATCCTTTCCTTGAGGGCCTTTACCTCCCTCTCTCTCTCAGCCACATTCTGTTTGGACTTGTCATATTTTTCATTTACTTTTTCCAGGGTGTCCTTGGCTTGATTTAGCTCAGACATCTGAGACTCCAAAACTTGAATTTCATTCCTCAGCTTTTGCATATCAAGTCTTTCAGCCTGCTCTGTTGTTGGTGCTGAGGTGGACGTTACTGCCTGCTATACCTGTTGGCTGGGAGGGGTAGTGGCTTGAGGGATTTCCTCAAGGTTTATTTTTTCTGGAGGTGGCTATGAGGTTTTCCCTGCCTCTTTTTGCTATAATGCTGCCTGTAAGGTGGCCTCTGATTCTTGCAGCTTTTCCTGAGTTTGGATGAGCTCTTTGTATAGTGTCATTAGTAGAGCAGTTGCATCCTTTTCCTGCCTTTGTTGGGCAACTTCTTCTGTTTGTGGGTGAAGAGTTGCTAGGATTTTTAACATCTTTTTTAATGCTGCCATATCAGCATCCCTCAGCTTCAGGATTTCTTGTACAGCCTTAACATCTTTAGGATCATGCCCAAGCTCTATTATAATTTCTTCCAGAGCTTTGATCCTATTGTCCTTAGCTTGAGAGGAAGCCCTTTCCAACTCAAGCTGTGCAACAGTGTTATTCTGGCTATTCTGCAGCCTGTAGTTTACCAGGGTCTTGTCTACCAGTGTGGCATAGACCATCTCACCCGTCTGTTTATGTAGCTCCATTTGATCCATTGGGTGGATGTCTTTTGACGGGACCTCTAGGTTGGTCCTGATGTAGTCTGTAGCGGATTGTGGTTGCTGCACTGTTGGTGTAAAATGGCTCATGATCATTTTTCCTTCATGTGCATCAAATGCAGACATGAGCCTTTGCTGGTTGGTAGGAGCCATATTCAATAGGTGATTGTAAAGTTGCAGCTTCAGTGGTTCATTTCTTCTCTTGATATCCTTGAACTGCTGCTTAATGCTTTTTTCTCCTCCCCTCCTTTGTCCTGAGGAACTCACCTCTCGTACTGTTGCCCTGTCTTGCTCTTGTTGTAAAGAGCTGGCTGAGGCCTCCATGCTGGGCAGGCTTGTTCCTGAAGTCTGCGCCATTGGCATCTCTTCTTCAGAGAAGGGATTTAGTCTTTGCCTCTTCTCTAGTGATGCAGTAAGGGGAGTTTCCCTTTCTTTTTTTCTGTTTACATCCTCCCTTTGAGGGGTTTTGAGGACGGAGGAGTCAACCCTTGAATCTAGCCTTGGAGGTGCCATTGGTGTTGGCTGCTGCTGGGTGGCCATTGGGGCCTCTACTGTTTGCTCCCCCTGTACTTGTTGGTCCTTTTTCTGCTGGTCCTTTTGCTGCTGGTCCTGTTGGGGTGGCTGCACCTATCCCTGTTGTGCCTGTGGCTCTTCCATATCCTTCTCCTTGCCATTGCTCTGAGCTTGGCCTGTGGTTTGTACTGCCACGTGATGTGCTGCAGATGATGAGGCTGTTGCTCCTGCTTGAGGTTTTGGCAGAGTGGATACCTGTGGAGGAAATTCCAAGTCAGCCATTTTCAATAGATGCCTTCTAGCTCTTTCATTCAATTCTTCTTGAGTGACTGGTTCTTCCAGTGTGCCCCTTCTCCATTTTGGTTGGTTGGCATGTCTTTCAATGTAGGGCATGCTCACATGGTCATAGCTAGAGAGCTTGTATTTTAGCCTTCTTAAGGATATGGTCATATTAGGGTCATAGGGCTTCCAAAGGAAGCTGGTTTTCAGGCCAAGGCATTCTGGCTTTCTATCTTCTTCTTTCTATCCTTCCCTTTTGTTCAAGACAAGGTGGCCCAATTGATTTTTTACTTTTAGCTGTGCCTTGTTGCCCTTGCCTGCAAAGTGTACCATATCAGCATTGCCGAATTGCCTGAAATATTCTAGGGCAAACAGTCTCATAGGCACATACTTGGGCAATCTGTATGGGCATAACTCACACCCATATATTCTGATTACAGTATAGGTGTTGGTAAAAAGGTACCCCAATCCCCTATGCTGTACACCTTGGATAGCTGCAGAATCCTCTGCATCTCATCAGTCAGTCTTGGAGGAGGTGAGCTTAAGAATAAAGACATGGATGGATGGATGAAGAGGTCTATGAACTCATAGTATGTATATGGAGAGTAGGTGCTAAGGTGAAACACTGAGGTCCAGTACACCACTGACCTTGGATTGCCTGCTGCATTAGTTCTCTTAATCTCAAAGGAGAACTTCTCATGTTGATAATACAGGATGAGGTGGTAGATGTAGGAGGTGTATCTGAACACCTTCTCTCTGGACAGGTTCAAGAACTGCTCATGTATCTTGTCTGAAATGTATGTGGCATAGTCATAATATATTGGACTCTTGCCAGGGGAAAACATAGTCATCATTACTAGCACAGTTTCCTCAATAAATTCCAGTGACTTGTATCCCAAAACGGAACTAATCATGTATGCAAGATCTACACCCAGTTGATTGAGGTAGCCATCAAAAATAGGAGGGTGCAGCACTGTGTCAGAGTTTGTAATGAACAATTGGTTGAGCTTCAATATTTGTGCATCTGTTAGTATCTTAGCTCCTTGGTTGATCAAGTCCATTAGAGACAAGGGGACCAATTTCTTCTGGGTTTTGAACTGCAACATCTCTCTAATGGCCTCAGGGGTTATGTAGAATACCACTGAACCTGTAGGGTCAAGCACAGCCCTTTGCATGGGGTCATAGCAGACAGCACATAAATGAATCAGGTCAGGGAACTGGTTGACCTGAGGGAGCTTGAATATTGGGAGGAAGGAATCCCAAATGCCTAGTATGTCTGTCCCATCCTTATGTCTGGTTTTGAGCTCATTCAGCAGGTGAAGGTGGAACTTGCACTTTGATGAGGAGTCCTCTGAGATTTGGTAGTCTAGGTCTGCCAAATCCTGCCACTGCAGCTCTCTCTGAGGGGCATTTAAGGGAGCAACATTGAGGACAACTGGTGCAACTGGAGTCTCCATGGTTGTTTGGATTCTGATTGATAAACAAACTTCTGTTTCTTGGGCCGGAAGAGCACTACCTGAGTGAAGAGGAAAATTGAAAATGCAAGGTAACAGGGCAAGTCCACAGCAATTGAAATACTGTTTTGGTTCCTTAGGAAGGCAAGTTATTGTGTTTAACATACCTTTCTCGGTGATTGAGTGTAGTTTATGGGTTCTAGTTCATGACTGCGCGAGCAAAGAAATGCAGGTTTTTACTTAAAATTCAGCCTAAAACAGCTCGGCTAGTGAAATTCGACCGTCAATTTTTCAAGAGGGAGCTGGGTATGAGTAGTTTTCTGGTGAATTTTAAGCGTTTTTTGTGCTTAAGGTGTTTTTAGCATTCACAGAGAAAAACCAGGTTTCAGAGAGGTTTTCACGGACAAGTACCTGGTAGATGGATGGCCTAGGTCGGAAAAGCTGGTGGGTAGGCGCGCTGACGATCTCTTGGTTGTTTCGAGCAGGTTGGTAGAATTTTCGTCGTGAACCACATGCAGAGAGCGCAGAAATGTTTTTGCAAGAAAGTGCAAAAAATGCATAATTTTTTACAAAATATGGCTTTTTCGGGTCATTGGAGCCTTTTTTTAAATGACGTCAGCAGGTGGGTCCGGTTTGGATGACATCATCAGGTGACGTGGCGGCCTAAGACCGGTCCATGGGGGCGGTGAGGTGGCGGACAGGTGGACCAGTGGTGGGCGAGCCGCGCGGTCGTGGCGCTGACATAGGCGGTGAGAGGACGCTGATATAGGCGGTGAGAGGACATTGACATAGGCGGACAGGTGGCGCGATATCGGGCTACCTCTTATACGGCGGGGAATCTGTCAGAGGGGGCTCCGATGGATTCTGGAGGTGACGCGTGGACCCCGCATGACATCAGCGTCTGACAGATATCGGACGATATCTGTCGGACGTCGGGCCACTCCAAAATTCACGTCGACCGTCGGATTATAGGGGCTCGATCGGACGGTTATCGAGTCAGCAATCTGCGCGAAGGATACGGTCATCGGGCAAGGAATTAAATAATAATTTTCTTGATATGCGCACCCAGTGGGACCCTCAGGGATTTTTAATGTTTTTCATCGGTCCGCTATGTATTTTTCAAAAATGTGAATCAAACCCAAAACTTTAGGAAAAGTGGGTTTTTATGCATTTTTCTTTGTAATGTCGCATATGCATTAGAACTTAGGATAAAAATGGTTTTTGATGAAATTTTTCATGTAAACAGCGGAACTGGGTCCCGACCTTAGGATAAGGCGGGGAGAGTGGGTTTTTAGGCATTTTTTCGCTTTTGAGCGGGTATAGGGGTAAAAAGGGGTTTTTCCAAGGTTCTTATGGCAAAAATGAAGGATTCAATGGGCCAATGAGTGCTAATGGAGACAGAGACGTAAGGCTTGGATTCTTTGAGCTTAACCAGGTGTTAATCCAATTCCCTAATAGTGAAGCATATGGCTATAATGCCAAAGAGGGGGTATTTATACAATGCTTAGGATTTATACATCATGGTGTTATAGTAGTAGGGAAAAGGTAACATAGGGAGTTAAATAATACAAGTTAGAGGTCAATATGGAAGGGGAAGGTGAATGAAGAGTGATATCACTAAGTTTTCTTGAAAACAACTTAGTTTGAAGAGTAGATCAAAATGAAAAGAACTTTACACAAGGAATGTGGCTTCTAAAGGCCATAAGAACAAATATAAAACCTGAATCTCTCTTATAAACACATCTTGTGAAGGGAGGTTAGTAATGAGTGATGAATCAGGAAAAAAGGGGAGTTAGACATGCTTCACTATGTTTTTTTCCTTGTACTTGACTGGCAAAGTTTCATCTTGGAAGGAACATCACTTCTGCAACCCCATCTACCTACCCAACTATTTTTCCTAGCATTTTTTGTTTCTTCTTGGAGGGTGCACTTGGACTTGCAGACCCTTTATGTGCTTTTTTTTTCCATGGCTTTTTCCTTTGATTTCTTATCTAGCACTACCTTATTTCTTCCAAGGCCCAGATTAAGCAGTTGGGGACCTTAGTTTCTCTGCCTAACTACTGTTTGCCAAATTAACAGTTTGGACAGATTTCTTTCTCTATTCTACAACAAAAATTGAAACATGGCATGATCCAGATTAGACTGTTGGATCATCCATCAAAACTTTAATAGGCATGAAGGCATGTACACACCTTGTCTTTCCTTGGAAATATGGGATCTTTGAATCAACAAAGTAGAGCATATTTGGTATTTGAATTTTCCAATCATGAAATATGAAACCTATTGGTATAGGTATCCAACACGTCTCTTTCTTTCTTTAATAAGAAACTTCTTTTACAATGTACTAGTGCAGTCCTTTACCGGCACGCAGGCTACAACCTGCAGAGGGCAACAACCCTCTCTCATTTTCCAGTTGCTTCTGGAAGGGAGCTACAACCCCCTTTAGCTCTTTTACTAGCAGATATACTAGTACGTAGGTGTTGACCTACAGAAGGCTGCAACCTTCTTTTCTTCAGGGACCACGTTTCATCAATTTTCAAACTGGATCCATAAGTACAAAACAATCACTGATGCAATACAATCATCCACTTATGCTTGCATCATAAATCTCTAAATCACCCAATATTGAATCACTGAAACCTTGTCATCAAAAACACAAAACGCAAACCAAAGCCCAGAACTCTGCAACAACGAGTAGAATCAACAGCAAGCAGAAATACCAAATCTCATAAAGCATATGCTACTTTACTATACCAGAACCGCATGTATACGTGCTTTCCCCTCATACAACCCGCGTACAGATCTAAAGATAATTACTTGTGCCTTCGTTGTTATATCAACCCAATCCAAGTAGCACAAACCGATAAACAACAATACTAGATCTTCGCACTTCGTCAGACCTTCATTCCTTGCTCACTATTTTTGCCTAATGATCTTCTCCTTATATAGGTTAGGCTTCTCTCAATACCATGGTCCAAAACCGTGTAGAAACAATACCATGAACCCAATACTTGGGGTTGTCATTTTGGACCAAATACTATGGACCAAATACCACGGACCAAAACCATGATTTCCAACATGTACGCGCCTTTACTCTTATTAACCCGCGTGTATACGCATATGCTCCTTCTGCTTTGCTAACCCGCGTATATACGCTCTTTCTTCACGATCAACTTGTGTATATCTCTCTATTTAACTGCTGCACTATGATCTGTCCTCTGAGTGAGTTGCCATTACCTCTATCATTCCTCTGAGTGAGTTGCCATCAAGGACAACACCTGAATCATAATGCCAACAAATTTTATGTATGCTTCGATTTTGGATCCTTCCTTCTTAACAACAATAGCTCATCTCACATTGACCCAGGTATTCATGCTTAGAATGAGACTTATATTTTCATTTTGGCTTGTGTTTTCTTACTTAAATTATTTTATACCTCACAAGTTGATCTCCTAACTTGGTCTCACATCAATTCTAGGCTTGCCACCAAAAACTGCATAATCCTTGAGGGAAACCAGCCTTAATGATGGGAATTGAAAATTCCTAACTGCCAGTGAGCCTTGAGCTCAAAATATTTGCAGTAATGAGGAGGAAGCCCAACACTAATCCCATAAATTTCCCAACCCTCACTTAACTCAAAAAATGTGCAGTGCACTGAGCCAAAAAGTTGTCAAGTTCCTGGAACTGTGTCGTCTTTCCCGATAGTGTGCATGGAAAGTTTCCCTAGAAAAAGAAAAAAATAAAAAAATAAAAAAGAATCCATAAAATATAGGGATCTATTTTTAGTATCCCAAAGGAGGCACTTGCACTATTTTTAGAAACTTCTGCCAAGTGTTGCTTTTTCCTTGATTTTAGGCAATTGTGTCAAAATCTTAATTTGTCCAAATTTATTTAATCAACATTGCTAGAGATCATTTTCACACTCGATCTTGGAGCTCTGTCATTCCCAAGGAGATCAAGGAACCTTTCGTGCGATCATCGTCACTTTTTCAGGTAGGTTTTGCTTTTGTCATCTTTTCCGCTTTTTCAATCACGTTTTGTTATTTCGCTTTTTGACTGTTGTTTTTCTCTTCATGGTTGCTGTTGTTTTGAATTTTTTTAACTTTTAGAAGTATTGTTTCAAGTTATAGAGTTCCTCTCCCAAGTGTCACATCAATTTTCATTTTTTTGCACCAATGGTCATCATTGCAGCGACTCTCCTTACATATTTCATTTTCATTATGTTTAATCATTTGTTGCACTTGATTCACATGCATTCATCTACACTTAGTCATATTTGCACTTAGCTTCACATTATCTCTCAGATATTCTTGTTTTTCATACTTCCCTTGGGTAGCTCTGGGTTCCCCTTAGCCGAATCTCACCTTGCATAACTGGCACTACGCAATCTAAAGGCTCGAGCCACAAGCTTGGCCTTTGGAATTGTGTAGTCTAAGTTGGATCCAATTGCACATTATGTAATTCCAGGTGCGAACCCCTTAGCTTGGCCACTGATACTGCACAATGTGCAGTCTCTCCTAGGCCTTTGCCCTGGCTAAACTATGCATTGCACAATTTGAGTCATTAAGCATCCACATTGGTTGCGAGGACTGCATAGTGTGTAGTTCCCACAGTCATCTAGTTCGCCCACCGATAAGAAAAATTATGCAATCTTTCCCATATAGTGCCTAGCTTGGTGCTTAAACTTGCCTTGAAGTTGTTTTCTTTAAATTGACATTTTCTTTCCATGAGTGTCCTCTCTGTCCCAAAGGTACAACAATTGTTGAGCCTCTCTCCAATAGTCACAGTTACCATGGCATCTAAGAGAGATGCATCAAAGGAAACCATTGAGAGAAGTACTAGGGAAGTAGATCAGCAGAAATTAGTTGATTTACCAGTATATGATGATGCTCAGTTGTTTATAGAAAAGGGAACAACACTAACATGGCAACAGATCAAAGACACTTTTGCAAAGGACTTTGAGGCATATTTAAAGGACTGACATGTTTATCTTAGCATATGTAAGTCAAGGTTATATAAGGTTACATGTAGGTATCCCACCTTCCCATGTGCAAACATCATCAGCTAGATTGTCTCACATACGGATGAACAGACTATTACATTGAGCAATGTCAATGGGAAGAAGCTTTCCACCTTTATAATAGAAGACTTTTAGCAGATGTATCACTTGTCCAAGACAGTAAAGTGCATGGAATCACTCTTCTATGCCACCCACAACTATGTAAACCCAAGATACATTGTCAAGCATTGGGTGAAAAATCCATCAAAGTTTCGACAGATAGCCACCCATGTGTACAAGACAAAGTCCCTCGGGAAGGCTTACCATCTCTTGATTATCTTTGCTTGCGGAATCCATGCTTAAGAGAGCACGAAAACATTTCCTGAATGGTGGTCAGTCTTACTTGACCAATTAGGTAGTGATGGGAGTCCACTCAACTGGTCATATCTGTTGGCTCAACAATTGAAGGCCCATGTAGCTCAAGCTCAGAATTTGACCAAGGATCAAAGAGCAAGGTTATATATTTTCGCATACTTATTCAATGCAATTTGTGCACAGCATTAGTTCCATGGCATGAATTGGGCATGAATACCACGAGAGACTTTCGTGAACATCTATTGTAAGTTGATTTTAGAATGAAATTATTGAGGAGTAATGGCATGGCTAGCTGACCACTTTATCTTCCCACTATATAAGCTTATATTTGAATAATATCCATCTTGCATGTCCCAAGAAGAAATGGAGGGAATAGTAGACATTAAAGATTGGTATGCCTCACCAAGTGGAACCTTCATCAAAGTGTTTAGTGGAGAGAAGGATATGCATGTCTTACCAAGGTATTCCACTGACAAACTGATCATGCAAGAAGTATCATACCACCTTGCTATAGGGTTGTGAGTGGCACTGCATAGGAAGAAGAAAGTGGCATGGCATACTCTTCCTTTGTGGATCATATTATACAATATTAATAACTTGAAAGTTGCGGATGTCAAGGCTAAGGACATAGTCAAATTAGAATCCAGCACCAAGGACTTTAATCCATATAATCCCCACAGTATTTTCAAGGACCACTATACGAGAGTTTACTCTCTGTGGATGAACAATGAATTTCATTTGCCAGAGGAGGATCCTTGGAGGTAATACTATAATGCCTCCAAAATCAATGAGTCAGTCAATATAGCAAGGAATTTGAAGGCTTCTCCACAAACATCAGCAATTCTGTAAGCAACATCAACAAAAGCAAAAGGTAGCAATCCTATGCAAGACAAGGGAAAGAGGAAGATTTTTAACAATCTAAATGGAGAGAAAATATTCAAAATTAAATAAAATCCTCTTATCATGAAGTCAGCCTTGGCAGTGGAAGCAAAGGATGCAGAGAGAAGAGCAGAGGAAGAAAGAAAAGTAAAGGTTGCAAGAAGCAGAATTGAAGCTATAGGAGAAAAAAAGAAGTTGAAGGAAGAACAAGGGTTAAGGAGGCGAGAATAAGAAGAGAATCAGAAGCAGGAAGAAGAAAATATGCAAGGCATGATGATGGAGGAAACGATGTTGATATTGGTTGAAGAGTTGGAACAACCAACTAAGGAGGAAGGCAAATAGGTGCAGGATCGAGAGCTTGCTTAGCAGATTGAGCAATTGATCGAAATGATAGACATGGAGTTGGAACATGACCCAAAGCATGAAGATGTTGATATGATGACTAGAGCACCACAGGTCATCCTTCAGTCTCCACCAACACCACTAGCAAAGCCATCTTCGATCGAGCAAGGAGATGTTGTTCTTCTTGATGATGATTTGGTCATGGATGTGTACAATCTATCATTTGATGAGTTCCATAAGAGGATAGTACAAACATGAAGGAATAACTTCCCGAATGATCATGTATCACCTACATTAATCAAAGAAAGGGT
>APFE031320474.1:611-21065 GCA_000404065.3 Pinus taeda | reverse complement strand
TGAAAACAACTTAGCTTAGGGAGTAGATCAAAATGAAAAGAATTTTGCACAAGAAATGTGGCTCTTAAAGGAAACAAGAACAAACATAAAACCTTGAATTCTTTCATAAGCACAACTGGTGTAGGGATATTAGTAATGAGTGTAAAAAAAGGAAAAGAGGGAGTTAGACATGCTCCATTGTGTTGTTTTCTTTATATTAACCAGCAAGATTCAGTTTGAAAAGAATACATCTTCTGCAACCCCATCTACCTACCCATCTACTTGCCTAGCATTTTTTGTTTCTTCTTACTTGCAGACCCTTATATGCCTTTTCTTTTCCATTGGCTTTTCCTTTAGATTGCCTATCTAGCACTACCCTTATTGCTTCCAAGGCCCCAGATTAAGCAGTTGGGAACCTTAGTTTCTCTGCCTAACTATTGGTCTGCCAAGATTAAACAGTTTGGACAAACTTCTTTCTCTACTCTACAACAGAAAATTGAAACATGGCATGATCCAGATTAGACTGTTGGACCATCCATCAAAATTTAGTAAACATGAAGGTATGTACACACCGTGCCTTGTCTTGGAAATATGGGATCTTTGCATCAGCAAAATAGAGCATATTTGGCATTTTAATTTGCCAATCATGAAATATGAAACCTATTGGTATAGGTATCCAACACCACTTTCAGCACACTTTTGGAGGCCTTCCCCTTAACCAAATTGAGCTCATGATAGCTCATTAGATAGGTCTTCAAGTCTAGTTTCTGAAACACCTAGAATTTTTGAATTTGGAGGTCATTTCCCCCCTCAAAAACTTGAATCTCCCAAGACTACTTCTGTCTGTCCAAAAAGAGGCAGAGAGGTCATTTTTTGGTAGTTTTTGGACCTTTTGGTGACCCAGATTTTCTCCAAAATTTCTGAAAAATTCCAAGTTACATGTTCTCATCCTCCTGAATCTAAATATGCAAACCTTTTCTCCATCTGATGCCCCAGGAAAAAGCGCGTTTCGGTGCCATTATGCTTCTTGGCAAAATTTCTGTGTTTAAAATTACAAAATTGCAAAAATGCAAAAACTTTCCAAAATTTGCCCAAATTTGGCATGGGACACCACCATCAGCTCCTTTGATGAGTTAGGGAGGCTTCAACCAATATTTCCAACCTATCTTGCTCTTTATTTCCCTCTAAGGCTCTCCTCAACCTAGCTTTTAGCTTCCTAATCCTCATATTGTAGATTTTGTTGCGGGTCATGTAATGGTAGGCCATGTGTCGAAGAATTTTCTTATCCCAGTTGGCCTTCTCAATTAGTCTTTCAAGATGTATTTTGACCCTCTCAAGCCATGTTTCCCTATCATTTTCAATCTCTTTCTCAACAGGAGTAAATTTAACATGAGCCTCTTTAGCCATTTGCGTGCCTGCTTTGATCATTTGCAGCTCCATGAATACTTTCTTGTCACTCAATTGTTTGTTTTCCTATTCTAAATATTTGACGATGAACTTGGCTCTCTCTAAGTTGTCCGCCAAAGCTTTTATTTGAGCTTCCCTTTCTTGAATGATGATATCCTTGACAGTTTCTTCATATTGAGCTTCCAAGTCAATAATGCCAACTCCATGATGAGTAAATTGTTGTTGTGGCTCCTCATGCTCAATTAGATCAAAATCTCTTTCCTCCTCATCACCAAGATCTTCCTCCTACACTTTTTCCTTTCCTTTGCTCAACTTCTCAACATGTACCTATTTTGTCGATGACAAAGGCAAAGCCCCTTCCACACCTTGTGGAGATAACATTTTCCTGTGGACTGATGACAAAAGTAAGGCCCCTACACACCTTGTGGAGAAAATACTTTCCTAGCAGCTACAAAAAGTCTCCTTGTGCCTCTCTAATATGTTAATTACACTGGCACCTCAACAATTTTGTTTTCCTTGACCTCTTCCCTTATTTCTCCATGGCTAGAAATCCCACCTTCTTCTTGATGCACTGGTGAAGGGATCTGTGGACCTTTGAAAATATCATGAGCAATGAAAGTCTCCCAAGGAATTTTAAGAAGATTGAGATGGTGAAGAACAATGATTTTGATCAAAGAGTAATGATAGATGTTGCTCAACTGCTGAGGGTATGGTTTCTTCCACACAATGTAAGCTATCTTATCAATATTTCTAAACATGAAATATGGGAGATTCATCATTCTTACCCTGGCGAAGTGCATGAGGAGTCAGATATGGTAAGCATACAACCGGGAGAATCTGCCTTCACAAGTGAAATACTTGATGATAATCCTCATCAAAGGAACATACCTGTTCTCCAAAAATTTAAAGGGGAAAAGCCTTTTCACCTGGTTTATGTATTGAGGCTTGATGTAAGGTTCATAGTAATCCTCATTAAGGTCATGACCCTTGTACCATTTTTCACCAACATTAGGGATTCTAGTGGCTTCTGAAATGACAGTTGGCGATATTGTGAAGGTTACTCTGGCAAGTGTCACCTCATTGTTATGTAAATGAGTCACAAAAATTCTAGCCAACTCATGGTGAAACTGAACTCTTTCCACTAGTTCACAAAATTCAAAACATGCTTGGTGTCTGAAATAAGAAACTGTCAGTGGGAAATCCTATAATTATCTCAAACTGGTGGGCTCCTCTCTGATGATTTTTCCTCCTTTATGGGGCTTCCTCTATTGCCCGTGCCTCTCTATAGAACTGCCACTGAATGTTTCCTCCTCATATTCTTGATCACTATCTTTGTCCATGTTTCCCTTAGTTTGCACAGTGGTAATGTATGGATGGTGGTATCGATAATGACTTGGAGGAATGGGTGCAAATGAAAGTGTGGGCAAAATGTATGAGGGAGGGGGTTTGGGGAGTGATAAGTGAGTGATATAGTGTGATAGTAGTGATGGAATAAGGGTTCAAGTTTATGCAAGGAATGGTAGGAAAACTAGGGATTTACCATAGAGATTAGGGTTTTAATTTTGAGGATGAAAAACCAAGAAATTCTTCACATGTGCACACTAAGCAACAATTGGAGTGATGATACTTACTTTCTAAGAGAAAATATGGAGGAAAATCGATGAAATTTGGATTTTTGGAGCACTTTTGGGCTTTTCTGGTCAAAGCACAACGCCAACTACAGGAGCACAGTGTTAGTCTAGGAGTGCAACGCCAGTGTTAATTTACATTGTGTGAAAATGCCAGAAGCGCAGTGCCAGTTCAGGATGACCTTTGACTGCCTTCCCAATGTCCAAATTGAGCATGTGATAGTTTTTTGGAAATCTTGTCGACTCTAAATTATAGAACAGCTTGAATGTTTCAATTTGGAGTTCATTTGCCCTTTCAAAATCTCAATCTCCCAATACTGGTCAAAATGTGCAGAATGAGGCTGCCAAAATGTATAGTGTTGTTGTAGTCAACTTTTGAAGGTCTTCTTCAATTAAAAATTGAGCTCATGATAGATCATTGGAAATATATTTGTGTCTACTTATCATTTGACTCATCAAGCAAGTCATTTGGTCATTCCATCTATGATAAAAATTGATTTTACCAAGGTCACTCCAGAGGTGCATTAACCCTCCTAAGGCAAATGATGTTTTTGACATTTCTCCCAAACCATGAAACCTGTGTAAAAACTGAAAGAGGTTTTTCTTCTTAGGTAAATGATGGACAAAAACCTCTCTCACGTTTTTAAAATTCATATTTTCTTGCTCAGAAACACAGTTTGAAGAAAAATTGTCCCTTATGTGTGGTGAATGGCTTGTTCCTTGGAATGACTTCTCGACAAATGATGGAGACCTGATGTTTGATGATATGAAATTTCCTCATACCTTCTGATAGCCCTTATGCCTCCTCTTCTCATATATCTCTCATCCCATAGCCAACCCTAGCTCAGTGGGAGAGGAATTTATGGTTTTAGTGCTTGTTTCTCTTTTTCTTTTGCAGGTGAATTGGTGCTCATGATGACTTGATTTTTGAAATGGCAGGTGCTTGGAAACATCATCAGATGCTTAGGAGAAGCTGGGAACCAATATTACATATGGAAACATAAAGTTACATAAGAAATTAAGATAAAAATAAAATACTTTGTTTTCACCTCAAAACAAGTTTTGAGGTGAGAACTACATTAGGCTTTCAATATGATAAATTATGGCTTTAGCAATCATTATTGGCCTCCTCATCTCCTTGTTGATTATTATTGTCATGTAATTATTGTATTTGATCATGGTGGGACCCTGAAACCTAATGACACCAAACCCTGAGACCTAATAAGATAAACTGCAGAGTAAATCATGAACCATGACTGAAATATGAAAGAGGATCAACAAGTACAAATTATGAGGAGAAAAACTGGATGTAAACCCTACCATCAGTGAATCCATGACCTAATTGAATGAATCATTAGTATGGGACTCCTACTATGAGATGCAAAAGAGAAAATTTTGATCACTGATGGCAGTATGAAACACTGACACTAACATATGGCACGAGGGTGAATGGCTGAAGAGAGATTTGGCTTAGCCATTCTACAGTCTAGTGGAATGTGGTAGTGCCATCTTCGGTTGGTTCATTGCATACATTAATGAGAAATTAATTCCCTTGATTTTTAAAGGTACTGATGTATTTATGTATTTTATGGATGATATGTTTATTGTATTTATGTTCCTATTACGTTGTTTATGTGCACATTTTATGACAACAACTATGTATGGCTCTCAGCATGTTTTTACTTGTATGTGAATGGATAATGTGCTTATGACCTAATAGATGATAATGAAGCAAATAGCATGAAGGAACAATGGTTCATAGCGATTCTCAAATAAGTACGAGATCCCTACACTTAATTATGTTGTTTACACCTATAAGTTACATGTTGATGATATGTTTGACAAAATGCCTATCATGCCTAGTAGGGATCCAGTCAAGGTCTTGAACTAGTATTTTCCTTAGTACTTTCATTTCCATGTTACTTTACTGATTGGAAGAGATGGATCAATTCTGGGAAGTGTCCTGGGCTTTGAGCCTGAAAAAGTGGCTTAAATCCCGAGGTCGCTGGCACAACACTGACATTTTTTATCCATAGATGTTGGTAGGTAGGCATGTGAGAGTGACTTTAGGTTGTTGGTTGCTACCTTGCCCATAACATGAGAGCAACTATGGCCCAAGAGACCTAAAACAAGAATGGGACCTAGGAACAGGCTATCTGAGTGGCTGACTTTTCCTCTAAGGGTTCTGTTGATGATGTTGGATGTCTGTATGATGTTTTTATGTCGGTTCCACTTCCTTAATGTGACTTAGGAGGTCAAATCATATCATAGTGGCCTCTTGTCACATTTTTACCTAGACTATCTGGTTTCTTAGGTAGATCTACGAGGAGGGTGTTACATAAATAAAATGATGATACTTATCCTTTCATTAATCCTTAGCTTCTACCTTTTTCATTATTTCATACACACTCCAAATTGGTTGCCACAATCGACAAAAACCCAGTGCCTTCTCCTTAACCATGTGCACATACACATATTGTGCATCAAAACCGCACAATCCACACATGACATACAACACTATGCAATGCATGCATCCACACCTAACATATAAAGCATACACCTACACCCAGTGCATAACACAAAACAATAAATACTCTTACATTCGGTGTACGAAACGGCACAACACGTATACGTACATAATGTACATTACAAGGCATACATCCGCACACAATGTGAGACACCAAAAAATGCATACACATACACCTGATATAAAACATAACTCATACGTCTATACCCGTTGTACAAAACCACACAATACATGTACCCACACATAGTACAACACAACGAATACACATGTCACAATACTGTGACTACACAATGCACATAATTAGTACCACATGCCTGCAGCACAACATGTACGACATGCACTCAATTCTGCAAGTATGCCAGTGCCACATGTACTAAGCACCACCTGCACAACGTGTGCACAACATCACATGTACACGGCACCACCTGCACAACGTGTACACAATGTCATATGTGCATTGCACCGCTATACAACATGTACACAATACCACATGTACCGATTACCACACACACAACAAGTACGCGACACCACATGTACATAGCGCCACGTGCACAACATGTACACAACACCACCTACACATAGCACCACTTGTACAACATGTACAAAGCACCACATGTGCACAACACCACTTGAAAATCATTCACCCAACACCATATGTACATAGCACCATCTATACCCAATAGTGAATATGTAACAGGTACAACATATACAACCTATGCACAAAAATAGTACCTACATCCAAAAGCACACTGTTTCTACTAAGAAACCTTGCTTCCATTGTCTTATCCATGCTTTATCCTAACATGTCGCAAACCACACTGCTTTAATTTCATGGATGTATCCTTCCACATTACTTGTCATAACATAAACATAGTCATAATACAAGCATACAATATAAATTCATATTCACATGATAGTTACCCCATATATTTGTCATGACTACTCTTCCCACTTGATTCCTCATAGCCAAGAACTTCTTCATGTCATTTTCTTGCATAAGAAATCATTCCACCACAAGAACGATTCTTGATGATCTGTCGGATAGTTACATAGATATATGGATACATACATAAATATACGTAAACATTAGAATAAACAATCATGATACTATTAGAAAATGATATACATACATACGTACATGTATACATATAAACATCAGCATAATCATGATCACAACAAAATTACCATATATTATAAGGTCAAGGTTAATAAATCACCCTTTACATGTGCAACATATTCAAAACATTGAAAACAATAGTTTCCAACATAGCCAAGGCATCTAACACCTCAGATATGTTTACTTTACCTTTTCCTGCTACCTTTCTCATGACTATACTGCTAGCGTCCATCTACACCAATGGACCCAACCAATCCAACTGACTGTCATAGTCTTACCTTCCATTGTGCTTACTCATGCACCAAGCTTCATCCAGGTTTTACCTGTTGGGTACCATATGACTCTCCCTGAGCTCCATTAACTTTCCTCTTTCCCAACCAATTATCAAGATTCAAAACAATAAAGGAAAGACTGAGACAAAAAGAAGAGGAAAAACATGGAAAACCAACAACAATATGACACCACAAACAAAGTTACATGATCATGCACTAGACATAACAAAACTAAAAATAAAGCGCAAGAAAATCACGAAATGCCAGAAGCAAAAGGCTAATAATAGACACCATGACTCAATCCCCATGGTTCCCAGTGATTTCAAAGGAAAGATTAACCTGAGCCTTCTTGAAGATTTCATGGTAGTCTCTTTCCATGCAATCCCCTACATCATACTTCCATTAACACATAATGTCAATGCACAACTAAACATCACAATACACTAGTTACCTTATCTTATTGTTCCAAACACATTGCTTGCAACTGAACACATCCACGCCATATCTCAAGGGACTCCAATTCCCTTGATAGATCCACCTATAACTAGAGACTAGCTAATATACCTATCAAATACATGTTCATGAATATAGCACATACCCACATAACTTGGATGAAATCAAGGGTAAGAATACTTTCGGTATGAAAATCTTTCATTCGTTTGGAATTAGGGTTTCCAAACATATCCAAAGGAATTATTTCCCAATTCCTTTCTTTGACCTTTTTCTTGCTACAACTGAGTGTTACTATGCACTGTCACATCATCGACTATTAGTGAGATAAACACATTAACTATTACCTTGTCAGGATAATACCAACATGCTTCCTACAACTACTCACACATGTCAACCACATGTTCCAAATATGAAGACAATCATATCTATCAATTTGAAATCAACATTTAGCAAGACTAAAAATCATGTCATAATCCATAGTCAACTCATAGTCATTAGACATAATGCTATAACTATCACCTACTTACATGCAAGTACATATCAATTGTCTCAACACATATGTATTAGTACAATCATCTTAAAAAAATATCATTTCTTCATGCAACCCTATAAACTCATACTCATATCATGCAATTAATCAAACATTAAAGCAAGCTATGAACACACCACGTCAGCTAAATCAACTATACAACATAATCAAACAGTCAGGTACCAAATATATGACATAAGCAAACTCATACCTTGATGTATCTCAGGGGAGGCAATCTTGTCTACACAATCAATCTTGGTTAGCATGTCACAACTTCACAACATATCAACTCAAACATAAATCATGATATCCATAACAGTAACTAACTAACATGCTCACATCATAAGCTCATAAGCATTTATCGTTCATGCATAACAATCACATATGTACGATCAGTCTAGATTAGTACGACACCATATCACAAATATGTCGGCTCATACTTGGATATCGCAACCATAACCATCTACATAGGTAAAACCAGGTTAACACAATACATATAACATCAAGATCTTCAATTCAATGAACATAACCATCACACATATGGCCAATCTAAATTACAACATCAAGATCTTAATAAAATAACCCTCATCATCAAGTTAATAGCATATAACAACAATAAGCTATATATCATGCTCATCAACAACATATAACCTAATAATCAAGTTATCTAATGCAAAACAACAATAACAATGCATACAACTACAGGTTAGTATCATTCTTGACTATTCGACATTTGTTCATATAACTACACTAATAAACTAACATCTATCATGAATGTAATCATAACATCAAAAGACATGTACATAAACCTAATTCATATAATAATCCTTAACTTACATACATTCATACCAACATACAATAATTGTATGGCAATCTTCTCTTACCCCAAAGTCTAATGAGACAACCTCATTATGATGATTTTCATCTCTTGTTCTATCTCAGCCAACACATTAGCATCATAATAACCAATAGCACCACGATGACCTAAATTTGCATACAATGACTTCACAAGGAATTTTTGACCTATTATTCATGCATAACTATAACCAAGACCATATGTTCATAACGACTGCATATAGACATATAACACATGAGTACAAAACCATATACACATCCGTCTAGCTAGAGTCCAGTCGTCAATGCATGACCATATCAACTTCACAAACTATGACCTCATGCATGAAACCAACCACTACTCCACTATAAACATTGCCACATGCAACCATCAACATGCATAAGAAATGCATAATCAATTACACATACACATGAACACATGTAGTCGAGCATAATCGATCAATACTTGTAACCAACCTACAAGACTGGTACATGTAATCAAACATATAAGAATGCAACCTAACATACAAGGATGTAATCAAGCAGCACATAAAAACATGTAAGTGAAATATAACAATATGTAACCAATCATATACTCATGACGATGCATTCCAAAAAATCAACATCAAGTTCCTCATGACAACCTTACTACAACCATGATCAACATTATGCAATGCAACAAGCACATGGAATGCAAGTGTAAGAGACACACATGCAACTGGCATGCATGCATGGCCAACACACATAGCCCATCCAGTTCGATAGTTCAACCATGCTTTGATACCACTCTGTAACACCCTCCTCCCACATATACCCAAGTAATCATGCCAATCGGAGTAAACATCAGATGAGAGGCTACTATGATCAGATTCGACCTCTATGTGACCTTAAGGAAGTGAAATCGATGGAACATCACACACAATCATCCAACATCAACAACAGAACCCTCAGGAGACATGTTAGGCACTCAGACATCTTGTCCCCAGGTCCCACTATTGTTCTGATCTCTTAGGCCATCGTCGCTCCATGCTATGGGCAAGGGAGCAAGCAGTAACCTAAAGTCGCTCTCACAGGCTTGCCTGCTAGTGACCAGAGACCAAAATTTCCAATTATGTGCCAGCAACCCCGAGATTTAAGCCACTTTTTTAGTTCCAGAGGCTTGGCCACTACCCAAAATCGAGTGATAGCTTGGAATCAGTAAAAGTACACGAAAACAATGATGCAAAGGCAATAAGTCGAACAAGACCTTTATCAGACCCCTACTAGCCATTTCAAGCATTTTGTCATACATATCATCAACATGTAACCTACAGGTGTAAATAACATAATTAAGAGTAAGGTTCTCATACTTATCTGAGAATCGCTATGAACCATTGCTCCCTCATGTCATTTGTTGCATTATCATTTATTAGGCCATAGATACCATTCATTTACAAGTAAAAACATGCTGAGAGCCATACATAGTTGTTGTCATAAAATATACATATAACCACCATAATAGGAACAAAATTACCATAAACATATCAGCCATCAAAACCCACATATACATCAATAATTTTGCACATGGAAATCAAGGGAATGAATTTCGCATTAATGAATGCAATAAACCAATCGGAGATGGGATTACCACGTTCCACCCGACCATAGAATGGCTTAGCCAAATATTTCTTCATCCATTCACCCCTGTGCCATATTCAAAGCATGAATGTGGGACTCAAACCAAAAGAACCAACCACAGCATACGGATGCTAAACCACCTCACCCTCATAAAAAAAAACCAAACTTTACCATAATCCATCCTGGATAACTAGGCCAACACAATGAACACATCATAACAGGCCTTACTATGATATCCACCTGATCACTAGGCCAAACAAGAATGGATGCCACTGGGTTTCTCCACCTACACCATGAGGAATTTTCATGTCTCCTAGTCTCTCAGACTTTACTAAAATCCAAACTCGGATCACTAGGCCCTAAATCAAGACCCACTCTCCAAGGTTTACCGCATATCCCAAACCTGGGATTACTAGGCCCAACGTAGAGCAAACCACCTCTTGGCTTTATCCTATATCTTTCCATTCACCAGAAATGATTCCTAGGCCCACCGAGGCAGCATAATCCTTTATTTACCACAAGGCACAGTTTCGCTCAGGGGTCATGTTGATGCCTCGAAAATCGCTGCAACAACATTGGGGATAACCACCCGGTCCGGACCTTAAAAGCAGCTCCTTTTCCGTTTGGTGTGGTGGCTCCGACTATTCATCTAGGTCCAGTTACCTTCTCCCTATTGCTATTGGTTTATGATATGTCTTTCACTACCAATAGATAGGGACATCAGATCATTTCTTCTTGTTGATCAGGCAAGAGAATGACCCTTAAGCTGATTTGGGTTCAGCCAAACCACAACTAAAATTTTGCCTCTTTGAGAAGAGGACTTAAAAATGTAGATTTTATTCTAAATGCAAGCTTATTCTATGATACAAATAAAAGAAACTAATCTAAATCCTATCTTAATTAGGCAGATATAGATCTAACCCAACTAAGAGCAAGATAATTAAAATATTGGGATTTAAATATGTCTTGTTTATAATGAATATCAAGTTAATAAAGTAGTTCAATTAACTGATATTATGGTTGCCAAAACACATTCTATTGAGACCTTAAAACTGAAATAATAAACCAATAACATTCAGAAAGTAATTCACAAAATGATATTGATTATCAAATCAATAAATCCAATCATTGAATAATGATATGTGGAAATAGTTCACAACACATTACCATTCAATAAATTGATTTCATAAGATAGATTTCAGAGTAAATAGTTACTCTGAAATGAGAAATTAATCTATAAAAACAGAGATACATAATAACAAGATTGTGACAAATTACCCATATTAACAATAGTGCACAAACATGAATAAAATGACACATTCATATCACCATAAAATTAAAACTGATATTTGAAACAGTAGTATCAGAAATACCAATTTTATTGCATCCATTCCTCTGTCCTTGGTCTCCAACAGCCCTTTACATTGCTTGAGTTTCTGTCTTCAAAACCAGAGCCACAATAGTGCAAACTCTGCCCCTCACACATAATTCAAAATACAAAGGGAAAATCCTCAATAATTCCCAGATCTGAGATTTTTCACTCCTCCCTCCTACAACTCTAAATTCCCATTACAATAGTGCTTTTCGAAGCTCTAAAATTGCAGAGGAGAGCAGCCCTTATTCCATTCCGCAATCTGTTATTTATAGTCTTTGTAAAAGAATGTTTAGAGAGGAGAGTTTGTTCAAGAGAATTCTGCTAAATCCAATTTTACTTGCTCCCAATTCTGATCTTCAATAGCTGGAGCCTTCTCATTGATTGAGATTCTTTTTCCATATTTCTTCCACTGTTTTCCTGCAAAAGAAATCAAAATAAATTAAAATGCAATCAAAATATCATTTCTGGCAATTCAATCAAACCCAATCAAATCCTATTTAAATAAATAATTAAAAACAAAATATAAATTATGTATTGATGCTTGGAATGATTTGATTGGCAAAGGATATCATTGGCTAATGGATCTGCAATTAGAAGAGGCTTTGGACAAATGAAATTGAAAACAATGACTCAGAAAATTGATTTTGTTTCCAAAATTCAGATCCTGATCTTCTGCCTGATTTTTGGTCCAATAAATGATCAAATATGTTGGTGAAACCTCCTCCAAAATGTTCTCCTTGATTTTCTCTTTCCAATGAGCCGTCCTGGGCCTCATTTGGCCAAGTAGAACTCAAGTTATGAGCTTCCAAAGTTGATGGGCCAAATCTGATATAAATCTGGAAATTCTGTTGCTGGGCTAAAAATGAGCATTTGAATTAAAAATTAAATCCTGAATTAAAACTCTAATTAATTCTAAATTAATTGTTAATTAAAAACTAAACTAATTGTTAATAACCTATTTATTAATCTAACTAACTATTTATAAACAAATTAAATCTAATTAAAAACTAATTCTAAATAATATCTAAATCTAAATTAAATTAATTAATTAAATGTTATAAATTAATTAATCTGAACTATTAATTAAATAATATATATTAATTAAATAATATAATATATTACATATTACATATTATTTAAAATAATATAATATATCATATATTACATATTAATATAAATTAATATATTATATAATACAACCTACCCATATTACCATAGCTAATATATATATATACATATAATACTAACCTAAACTCATATTACCCTTAAGTCACTCTTACACTAATATAACAACCTACCATATTACCCTAACTAACCTCATTCCCTCATACGATGAGTGTTCTTTCAAAAAAAAAAATCAAACTAACATAAAACTTAAACAAGCTTAATACCCCACGTGTTATCTTATCGGCATTTCGGGAAGGATGGCATATCGGGTGTCTAATGTCAAAGGCCCAATCCGATATCGGTAATGTCAAAGGCCCGATCCAATATCGGCAATCGGTGTCGGGGATGAGTGATGAGGTATGCATATCGAGGTTTATAAAATAAACTCCCGACCCGATACTTGTTTTATTATTTTATTTTTTATTTTATTAAATTTTAATTTAATTAAATCAATAATATTAAATCTAATTAATATTTAATATTATTTGGTTTTTGGTTTGTTTTAAATTTTAATTTAACTAAATTAAATTTATATTTATATATTAATTAATTTAATTAATTTTAAATTTTAATTTTACAATTTAAATTTCATTTTTGTTTTGTTTTTATGAACATAAGTTTTTAAACTATAACTAAAAATAAAACTACAGCTACTTAGAAAATGAATGAAAAATTATAAAAATAAACTACAGCCACTTGAACGTTTGGTTTTTCGAGATTAAGATTTGATTAGAAAATTGTAGTGAATTTCTTAAGTCCCGATGCTTAATTATTTGGCTGGATAATGAAAAATGTTAGTAAAACCCTCTACGAGTTAATATCTAAACTGAATGCGTTATTGGACTAATTTATTTACAAAATGCGATGTTGTACTTTTTATGCATTTTTAACCCAGGCTAACTAAATAATCAGATTTTCAAATGAGTGCCATTTTCAAACCAGTTGACCAAATGAGGCGAAACAAGCATCAATGGAAAGCTTATAAAAAATCGATTCTAATAAAGCAATCAAAACAAGAATCCAAAGAAAACTAAAAATTAACGAAAGCGTAGGGCAATCAACTAAATAAAAATCCAAAAGGACGTTTAGCCAAAAATTTTATAGAAAGGGTCCCCATTATCTTAGTTGAGCAAGTCAATAATGGGGGGGTTGTGTTTTCACCACAAGAATGGCGACATGCGGGAGAAGAACCAGTTATCTCTGTTATGAATGATATTTTTCTAAAATTGAAGCAAAAATAATTAAAGAAGAGAAAATTATACTTGAAATGCTTGACTTAGTTCATTAGTCTGAATAAAAACCAGAATCATCTAACTGTAATTTTTCTTAAAATTCCTCATAGATTAAAATATTTCAAAACTCTATATCAGTGATTAATTAGCTGAAGAGATAAAGCAGGGGTCATTTTACAGCTTAGCTTTTAAGATATACTCATTTGTCACAGGTAGAGCCACTGCTGCCAGCAAACGTCTATAGTTTCGACAGGGTTACCTTTTAATCATAAATGATTCAGAATCCCATCTGTTTGAGAATTATTGATCTAGAGATAAATCCATTTATATATGTTTATTTTCTTTGAATTTTTATTTTCGTTTCTCTTAAAAGCCATTGTCCTGGTTTGGTGGCCAGATAGTTGACAATGCCATTCACTGGTTAAAATTGGACTGAACAAGCTGGCTCGTGATGAGACCCCTTGTCTTATAATTGTTTGCAATCATAAGCCATTACCCTGGTTTGTTTAACAGTGTTGGTAATGTCAGCCTATTTTTCCCCTATGATCATGGTAAGCAGGCTCATGATGAGACCTCTTATCTTTTAAGTTTAAATATATTTTTGGATTATTCTCTAAAAAAATAAAACTCTTTGGGACAGGGAGAATCATCGACTCCTTAAGAGTTAAGAATGACAATTTCAGAGTTAAAGGTGCTTTGCTGTAAAGTGTCTTTACTTTGTTAAAAATAACTTTTCTTGACTGATAATAGAACTCTGAAGGATCCTAATAAAATTTTGAAATCTCAAAATGATTACAATTTGATGAAAAAGAAATTTTTCAGATTTTATGATACTTTGCCAACTTCCCTTGATTGGTAATCTCTTCCTTAAGTATGCCTACTTTTATAATAAGAAAATCAAACTTCGCTAAGAGATTTAAGAAAAAGTTAATAGGTGACTACTAACAATTTTTTCCCACGTATCCTGACCATTGTTAGGTAACATGAAGACCTTCCATATAAATCACGAAAAAGTTACCAAAATCAAAACTGAAATCCGAAGGAAAAGAATTTTTTATATTACAATGAGAAAATAAATCAGCAAACAAAAATCAAAACCAAGCAATCTCTGAAAATGAAAAGGAAAATCCAAGTTTCGCAAGATAAACTCAAACAAGAATGCTTATACCAATGTTTCAACAATATGAGGAAAAAGAAAATAAGCATGTAATCATTTCTTCTTATGTTGAGGGTTAGAAAAACATACCTTGCAGAGTTGTGAATGCTTTTGGCTTTTAGATAACAGCGATCATAAAATTCAGCCATCGTGGATACTTTCTGTCTGATATGAATCTTCTTGTTTCCAAGCATCATTTTAATCATTTTCTAAAAAGGAATGCTTAAAGAAACAGATTAAAGGTTCAGAAACTTCCTGGTGTAGCTGTTTCGATGAAGATTATCGCTGCTTCTTGGAATAAGCCAAAAGAAGATTATGGATCTTTGAAAATCTTAATTTGGCAGAAGATTGAAAGATTTTATGAAGAGCTGCAAAACAGAGTTTTATATCAGCATAATTTAAAAACAAAAATGAAACTAGAGTGATGAAATGGAAATTAATGAAAGTGGGCACGTGAATCTTACCATTGGATAATTGCTTTTGAGCTTACCTGAAAGGTGTCAATTTATCCAAACTAACTGACTTCTTATTTTAATTAACATGAAAAACATGAAGAAGTCACACTAACCAAAATCTTGTAACCCAAAATCATTATTTTTTATTTAAACTAAAATAAGCAGCAAAAATGGAATGCTTAGTGTTCAGGGGAATTGAAATTTAAAACAGATGTATGAGAATGAGAATTTGTAGTAATGACTATTTCTCAAAATATTATAAGTTTCATATAAATTCCATGATTTGATAAATTGTCCAGAATCAAGACCAAATCCAAGATAATAAAATTTAAATATGAAGATAGAGGTCTTGAATTCCATTTTTAATTGTGGAATTATATATTTAAAACTAAAATGTATGAGAAATTGAAATAATTTAAATATGCTACAAATTGATCATTAACTGCTTTCTTACCATAGTGGTTACCCAAGCTCGCTTTTAACATAACACATTGCCGTATCGGATGATTCACATAACATGTTTCTTCACCATGCTTCAAATTTAATCTGCAGAACTTCACCTTTATTGCTATGCCATATATCGATTAAATGTTAATGGCTCAAAGGCATGTATTGGAAGCTATCGCATCGGGGATTGCAATGGCAAATTGCTGATAAGAATATGTGCAATGAAATGAAGCGATCGCATTATTAAAGAAATATTATATCGGGGATTGGGGAATATTGACACCTTGCTTCCCACATCGCGCATCGCATATCGCAGAATCAGAGGTTTGATGTAAGCATAAATAACAATGCGACGAAGCGATGGCGATTGGGAAACTTTTGGTACCCGATGTAACATGATGTATTTGCAATGCCGATATGCGATGAAGAGCGGACCCGATAACTTTTTATGAAGGGATTTTAATAACACACCGGATCCGAGATATCCGCCATAAATAAAACTACAAGGAAGCGATTGCGATATCGACGATGCGATGGATGACGTAAATCGGCGATCGGCAATCTTAATCACCCGATGTCATACAATATGATTCCCGCGATGCCGATGTGTGATGAATGTGGTAGCTAATCGGTGATTGGCAATCGGCGCAATCGGCAATCGGCACAATCGGCAATCGGCAATCGGCGCAATCGGCAATCGGGCAATCGGCAATCGGCGCAATCGACAATCGGGCAATCGGCAATCGGCGCAATTGGCAATCGGGCAATCGGCAATCGGCGCAATCGGCAATCGGGCAATCGGCAATCGGGCAATCGGCAATCTTGAACACATGATTGTAACCATTCTTGATACGCCGATATGCGATGAAAAGTGGACCCGATAACCTTATGATGAAAATTTGATAACATATCGGATCCGAGACATCGGCCCTTTAAAAGTAATGCTCTTACCATTATTGCGAGTAAACGGACGTGATAATTTTATGACTTTGATTTGAATTTCATATTGAGTCCGGAATCATCGCAATGTCGGTAAATTCGATTATGGGAGATCGGCGATTTGTATTCATGGAAGTATTCTTCACTTGCAAATATGGCATATGAGTATGATAATACATCGGAGGTCTTCAATGAATAATTTATCGAAAGAAATATTAAAAACTACTTCCGATGAAATCTTATGATGCGAATGGCCTTATGATATTTCTTGAAATTTCAATTGGGTTTTCTTAATGAATGGAAGCAAAGCTACAAAAATGCTTGAATTCTAATAAATCAGAATTGCATTTCCCTGAACCTGTTTGCAAATTTAAACTGGATTTACTGCTTACTTCAAGTTTTGAAAACAAAAGGAAAACCTGCAAATAAAACAGAACACGAATCAAAAATAAACTAAGGAAAAGAGAAACTAATAAGAGATGAGAATGAACTTGCAAATACATACCTGGAAGGAAATTGTCTGCAAATTTTACCTTACGAATCTTCAAATCCTTCCTTTGATTTATCAAAATTTTGACTTTGTTCAAAATCATCTCATCATTTATTTTAAATCTAAGTGTACAATCAGCCTAAATGAAATCAATCATTCATGTTCATGGAATATAAAATTTACCAGAAATAAATACGAAACTATGCTTCCCTTTTGAAGTGAAAGAATTTATTATTTTTGCTCATTCCGAATTAATCTTGAGAAAAATCTGAATTGTTATAGTGACTTCTTAATAATGCTTTTAGTAAATAAATCTGATGCTTTTTACAGCATTAGATAATAAACTAAAGATTAGGATGAGATTAAGTCACTTAATTGTAGAAAAAATATCAAAACAGATTTAAATGTGTGTGTGCACTTGGCAAAATGGGCATCCTTGAGATCAGCTTTTGGCAAATTTCGAGGAATATAATATGAACTTCATATGATTGCCGTGACAGGTTAGATTGACTGATAATGATTGAATTAGAATTAGGCTTTTCATAGTCAATCATACATCTCATGGATAATGGGATCATGAAGCCTTTTTATCGTCAAATTCTTACCATATAATTTTCAAGAGAAAATCTTAGAAGGAAATCCCGAAATGAAGAAAAGTGGCTTTGAGACAATTGATACCAAGTGCAACTTTAATTGGCTTTGATCAAGACATTATTCAAAATAGGAAGAGTAGAGATATCGCTATAAGAAATTTCAAAAAGGAAAGCAAGAATTAAAATTTTCTGATAAGGAAAAAATTTTCCACTGAACATGTATGGGAAGGCTAATTGCTTTGTTTTATTTTTTAAATCTACAGAACTAATGCAAATAAATTAACTACACAAAACAAGCTAACTAAGTTAATTCTACTCCTATTCTAACCATGTGTATGAGAATGACTAGGTATAGTCATATTTCCAGTGTAGCCATTTTCTCATTTTTATTCCTGCGTTTATGTATAGTTCAAATGTTAGTAATAAGAATAAAGATTTGACTAAACTAAGGAAAATAAATATGAAATCAGAATGTACAATTAGTGTTAGCAAGTTGATTAAAATCTCCTTCTCTTGAAATTTCCTTTCTAATTGAATACCAATTGGATCATAGAAATCTGGATGGATTTCTATTAAAGATGGGGAAATGTTCAAGGGAAGAGATAACAGACCAGATTGTGAAGATGAGGATTTAGATTCTTTGACCTGAAAAAATTTGTTAGTGTTATGTGCAAATGTTAAATCATTGACAATTTTCCTTGAAGGAAAAAGTTCCAAACAATTTTCAAACGAGTCAATGAAAAATGGATGGAAGCCTTTAAAATAAAATGTCAATTTATTAATTGAATTGAATTGCTGGCCAGATTGCAAAAATACATTCTCTTGTTGACATTGCCTTTGGAAAGATAGAAGCTTTTGATGAAACATTAGCATTGATTTAAATTGGAATATTAAGATCTTTCGATGCTCATGATTATAATATGAAATTTGAATTTCCCAATTGGGCAATGCATCAATTGAGTGTTTGATAATAAGATGCTTAATATGCCAGCGAAAAGTGTGAAAATTTTGCAAAATAAATTTAGAAAATAAATCTAAATTTAAACAAAATAGTTGTGAAAGAAAAACTAAAATGAAATCACTATTTGTACAACTAATGTTACAGCACAATTGGGATTGTTTTGAAACGATTTCATTTTCACAAGGATTGGCCAGAATTATGGAATTTGAAAAATTTTGAATTCCAACTTGTAAATTAGAAAACGAATTATGATTATGAGTAGGAATGAAAGTTTGATCTTCATATGAATTATAAATTGGAACGTTTTCTTGAATGGTGAAATCATGAAGATAATTACCTGCTTTAAAAAGAGGATTAGTTGGGGTAATTCCTAAGTTGAAGCGTCCCTCATTTTCAGATGTTATTTGAATTTTCTCATGAGGATTCTCTTGAGAGAAATTGAAATAAACATCCTCAATATCAGAGTAATCATCATAAATGACCTCACAAGATTCTCTAAAATTCTCTTCAGTCTCATCCAATATATCCAAACAAGAAGGAACAACAAAATCATTTTCCTTAATGGCAAAAGAATGATCACTAATTGATTCTCTATCTTGATAAAAACTTAATGGTAATTCATTTAGATCAGCCTCTTTAATTTCTGGAATATCATTAATACCAAGAGGAAAAATATTACCATCATTGAAAATATCAGGATAAAGGGAAAAGTATGAACCTGAAACAATGCATTTAAAATTGTCTCTGTTTGAGAGCTCTTGTGCATTATGCTCATTGTAATTTTCAGATTGCAAATCATTCCTTTGCGTGCATATGCTTTTTTGAAGAACGCTGCTTTGCTGCTCTGATTTCGGCATTTGTTCATCATGGAGAAATTCAGAAATATGTACAGCAGTTTTCATTTTATTTGCTTTGATTGCTGCTTGTACTTGCTGATTTGCGATTTGATTTTCCGAATTTACTTCAAAGTAGCTTTCAGATTTCAAGGCGGCTTTTTCCCCAAAATTTCTATTGTTGTCTTCTTGCATTTGAATGGAAATTTTTTCCAAGCTTTGTGAAAGTGCTTCATCATCATTTATTTGCACATCCGTGTTGGGATTTTCATTTATGTTGGAAGGGGATGAAACAAAACTTGAACTAATTTCATATGGATTGGGAATGGGAGGCAGAGAACAAACATATTCAAACCAATCTAATGATTCTTCTTTCGTAGCTTTATCTTCGTCTTTAAATCTTAAGCAATTCAAATGAAATCGAATATTAAAATCATTAACAG
>APFE031320473.1:201747-224156 GCA_000404065.3 Pinus taeda | reverse complement strand
TGCGTCCCCCTGTAAAGGTCAAAAGGCGCGAGTTTCATCTTTAAAAAGTTACTTGTGGTCACTTCTAGAGCCTTCTAGAAGAGTTTTTGACGTGTATTGAGCGCCTCCAGATGGTTCATGCATCCCTATGATAGAGGAGCTTATCCATCAAGAGAGGAGCTACCCCATCCAAAAGAGGGAGTATCCCATTGATGTTGGAACTGAATAACTTCCTCTAGAATACTATAAATATAGGCCTTGGGGCAGAGGAGGGAGGTTGAAAGCTGAACATTCTATAGGGTAAATGCTGCTGGAATTAGGACTTCCATTGTTGACTTGTGAGGAGAGATCACTATCCTTCCTTGTTGCCATATTGGGAGCGGGTGAGCTTGTCAAAGTAGAGGAAATCTCTTGCTGGACCCTGGGAGGAGCTTGCACAACACCAAGGCTCAGGTTGTAATGGTTCCTTTTTGATTATTTAATACAAATAAGTCCATTCTTCTCAATGATTTGTTAATGAATTATTTCATGTATTCCTTGGTCAATATGATAAATATGCTTTTTTTTATGATGAATATTCAGATGCTATGTAATCGTTTGCTTTGTTAGTGTATGCAGGTCTTAAAGTGAAGGAGGAGCTCATCTGGATCAGCAAGGCTGGACTGCTACAACAAGCGTTGGACCTAAGGTAAGATCGAAAACATTTGATTTCTTATAGAATAATGTGTGTTTAGAGAAGGATTGCTCTTGTTTGGTTTGTTTGTCACTAGAGAGTCTTAGACTCCTAGGGAGGTTAGATTTGTCCGCAAATATAACTCTTTCCGCATGACACTAACCAACCAAAATGGATGATGCACTGTATAAGTGTGACTCAAGTGTAGCAAAAAACATCGAAGGTGTGGAAACAGAAGATTCTGTTGCAACTACATCAAATGATACAGTCCTAGATGTTGATGGTTGTTCAGACATGGTTAACTGGCCCAAAAGCTGGCCTAAAGATTCGATGGGAACTTGCGAAGAGGAAAAATTAAATGAAGGAAAGTAATCAAGAGTAGTAAGATAAAAATTAATTCCTGTTCCAAAATGAAACAGGATGTCAGATGGGGGATCCTCTACTATCTCCTCTATGGAAATCAAACTAGGTGGAAGAGGTTGACCGTCAGGTTCGTAAAAGATTTCTGGTGTGGAAGAAGGTGTGGTTTCTACGACCACTGATGTCAGAGGAGTAACAAATTGTGGATACTAAAATTCAAAGTCCAGATGTTCAAGTAATTGAACTACAATCTCAAAGTGAGGTTCTTGAACAACTCCTGGTTCAGATGTGACCTCGGTTTGAACTGGAATGGGTTCTGGACCAACTCTTGATAGGGTTGTTTCGGGTTCAAAAGTACTTCTTGGTTGAACAATTTTAAATTTAGGATCAATTTGCTGTTGGACAACCTTGGTTACTGTTACACTAGGATCGGTACTAATTTCCTCAGGTAACGATGAAATGTCCTCTTTAGAGGTGGATGTCCTAGAAACAATTGGAGTAACTGGAGTCTCTAAATATGTTGAAACGAATGTTCCAAATAACCCAGATGAACTAGACTCAGTTAAATGAGACTGTTTTGTCCGAATTGGTTTCGCTTTCGGAGGCAAAGATGGTTGACTCGCTAATCTCTGTGAATGACAGGGTTTGGATTGACTTTCTTCCACGATTGCGGATTACGTGATCAACTTAAAACTCAACTAATGGAAAGTGATGTTATTTCGTAGTCAATTTATTTTAATGACACATTGGAAACAACTTTTCTTTTTTAGTTTTTAAAGAGTCGAGAAAAAGCTAAAGATGACTCTAGCCGCCTTCGATTTTTAATGATCCTGAAAGGACAAGTGCTCAAATGGACCTTTTCTTTTAAATAGTCGAAAAGGAATGAAAGTGACTACTCTGGAGAATCTACACAAAAATGTTTACTCGTAGGCTCCTTTTGTCAGCACACGTTTAACAATATAAGGGCCCATCCATAATGGTTCAAATTTTTCTGCTCCTAATTTGTCATAATCCTGATCGTAAAGCAAGACCCGGTCACCTTCTGAGAAGACACGAGGCTTAATATTTCTATCATATTGTGCCTTGATGTGTTTCTTATGTGCTTCATTAGCCAATGTGGCATCACGACAGGTTTTGTCCAGATGGATTAATACCAAGAAACGAGCTTCTTCTTTAGAAGTGTCGGGTAGCAGGTCAATTGCAAGCTTAAGGGATGAGATTTCACATTGAATTGGTAAGACTGCTTCCAAACCATACAGAAACTGAAAAGGTGTAAATCTGGTCGCATTTCTCACCGAGGTCCAATTTGCCCACAAAGCTGAGTACAAGATTAAATTCCAATTTCATTTATGGACTCCAATCATTCTTTGTGGCATGCACTTAAGGACTTTGTTGATTGCCTCAACCTGTCCGTTAGCTTACAGATAATATGGAGTAGAACTATCATGAGATAGTATTAATTTGGTAGTTAACTCGATCATCATGTGATTGCGAAAATGTGACCCATTATCTATGACTATAGCTTGTGGCACACCAAATCTAGAAACCACATGATCGAAAAAAAGAGAGTAGCCATTTTGCCACTGTTGTTCAATGTAGGCATCACCTCTGCACATTTGGTAAAGTATTTGACAGCGACTATAATATTCCCATGTCCCCCAACTAAGGTGGGGTTACATGTCATGAAATCAATGCCCCATTTTGCGAATGGGCCAACAGCAACGACTGGATGCACTGGTGCAAGTGGTAATCTTTACGATAAAAAATCTAACAAGCATGGCACTTTCTAACAGCAAGCATGCAATTTTTGAATATAGTTGGCCAGAAATAACCAATCTGTAGGATTTTTTGTGCAGTTGCATAACTAGATAAATTCCCTCCACAAGCACTTGAATGGCATTCATTCAAAGCTTTTTCGGCCTCCTCATGCGTAAGGCACCTTCGTAAAATCGTATCGACACCACAACAATAAAGTGTATCACCAACGATAAAATAATCTTTGGCTTGGTATCGAGTACGTCGTTGTTCCAAGCAAGAGGTGTTAGGCCTAAAAGCTTGGGTCTGGAGATAGATCAATATATCTCCATACCATGGATCACTTGACTAGAAACAGAGAATCATCCAAGATCGATGCTTCTGATGTTAAATCGTTGGAGGATGAGGGAAGGTCTCAAAGTAGCTCTGCAAAGATGAGAGATTTCTTTGATTTAGATTTGATGAATTCTAAATCAAACTCCTACAAAATGACTATCCACTTAGATATTTTCACCCCAGCAATTGACGTGGCAAGTTGTATGTCATAGGGTTACAATCTAATATAATCGTAGTTTTGCGAAGTAGAATATAATGTCGAAATCTCTGCACAGCTTGAACGGTTGCTAAAGATAACTTTTCAACATATGAATATTTACTTTCTGTATCATTAATATTGTGACTCAAATAATATATAGGATGTTCAATTCCATTATCTTCTTGCACTAAAACCATACTGATGGTTGTATCTGTAGTGGCGAGATATAGGTAAAAGTATTTTTGATAGTTTGGGGCATACATTAATGATGCTTTTATCAGGGAATGTTTGAGAGCATCAAAGGAAGCTTGCGCAACCTAATCCCAATGGAAGGGTACCCCTTTCTTCAATAGGCGTGTATAACCTCTAGCGAGATCAGCATGATTTGGAATGAACCTCCTTATAAAGTTTGTCTCCCCTTGAAGTCTCTGGATCTATAACAAATTTGAAGGTGGAGGCATGTCAAGAATTGCCTGAACCTTTATTGGATCTAGTCAAATTTCGTCTTTAGAAACTAAAAAGCCAAGTAGTCGACTAGAGCCAACACAAAACACACATTTTTGTGGATTGAGTCTTATTTTGTAGTGTCAACACCGCAAAAATATTGCTCTCAAATGTTGCGGGTGATCAGTCCATTTTCGTGAATGAGCAGGCAGATCGTCAAGATATGGTTGAACTATGTGTTTGATGTCATGGAAAGCATAAGTCATTACCCTCTGAAAAGTAGTCCCTTCATTTTTCAAACCGAAAGGTAATTTGTGATATGCGAATGTGCCCCATGGACATATGAATGCAATTTTTGATTGGTCCTGTGGGAAATATTGATTTGATTATAGCCAGAAAATCCATCCATGAATGAAAATATTTTCGCATCCGGCACATTCATCAATAATCTGGTCGATAAAGAGTGTAGGATAGTTGTCCTTTGGACTTTCTTGATTTACATCCCTATAATCGATGCACACTCTAATCGTCCCTTGTCTTTTCTTCACTAGGACAATATTAGATACCCAATCAGTGAGAGGTATAGGGAAAATGAAGCCAGCACACAAAAGTTTTTCAACCTCTGCTTTAATGGCAACAACTTTCTTTGGATGAACAAGTCGAAGCCGTTGTCGTATTGGTTTGACATCAGGATACATTTTGATCTCATGTTCAACAATGCTTGAGCCAATGCCTGGCATTTCTTCATAAGACGATGCAAAGACATCTCTGAATTCGCGAAAAAGAGCACAATAATTTTCTAGTTCTGATGGAGAACAAGATTTGCCAACATGAATATTTTCTACAACATTAGGCTTGGACGAAATGTTTATAGAGATAGTTTCTTCTCTGTTAGACAGATTTCGTTCAGAATCTATTGTATTTACAAAATTTGACAAAAAATAAACGATTGATGGGTGATTGAGTTCATTTGAATAATCTTCACTGTCATCTCAAAGGTGGGAACGATGATGATAATCTTCCCATGCCGTCTCTCCTATCATCATTGATTGGATGATTCCTTCGTCCGTAGAATGTATACGTGAAAAAGGATCTGAAGAGGTACCATATTCTAAAGATCTATCTACCCATACAACTGTTGAGTGCGGATTAGGATTTGTTGCACAAGCGCAATAGATTGATTGCTATAAAGATCGATGGGGCTTGGTAGCATCGCCTCACTGTGATCATCACTCCCAAAATAGTTTGAACTCTTCTTAAACTCAGATGTTGTAGAAGAGATCATGTTGCAGGTTTCCATTGTTGCGACTTCTGCGAGACTAAATGGTGGTGGTAGGGTAAAAGTACCCATCAAGGAAGGATCTTTCAGGAGACCTACTCCAACATTTTGAGATGATTGTGAATTTCCATGTATCAATGGAATGCTTCCCGTTAGCAAAGAAGGCTAGTTGGCCGATGATTGTGATTCCACCTTTGAAGGGAAAAGCAATCATTCGAAAGTACGTGGACACAACTGCAGCCATAGCATATACATAAAGCCTTCCTAGTAAAATATTGTAATCAAGGAGTCCATCAACGACCTTGACTTCAATATCTACTATTTTTCCCCCTAGTTCAACTTTCAAGCTATTTAAAATCCCATACGGAGTGTATGTTCTTCCATCGAAAGCTTTTAGTGTTGTTGGTGATCGCAACAAGGGTGGTGAACCAAGAGTTTTCCAACAACTGATTGACATGATACAGGTAGATGCCCCCTCATCAATAATGGTTCAATGAACAGGGATTTTACCTGTATATGGAAAGCTAGTTGTGCTGGTAACTGTGGTGTATATCCTGTATGATTAAATACCACAAGATTGGAATCCGTAGGATCGATCCCACCTGTCGCTGATAACAAACACTGCTTTTTGGAGGGACAATTTTGCAATTCCTCGAGTGTTGACATAGCGGAAGGTGATTGAGCCAGATCTTCCACTATATTATAATTTTGGGCTGCTTGAGCGCAAGGATTAAATGTTGATTTTTGTACAACTCCCTTTGATGGCTTAATTGTTAATTCAGGAATAATGGGTGGAATAACTTCTGGCGAAGTTGTGGTCGAAGTACTAGGTTGATCAGTAGCCTGGTTATTTGACGATGATGGATTCCCATAATATTTATTCCTTGTCGATACCAAAACATCATTTTGATCATTTGCAATGGACAACATAAGCACTTGGGATGTGGAAGCATTATCAGTGGCAACCAAATGTGTTTCTGGGTTCGGAAACGGATCTGTCAACACTGCTGAGGTATTCTAAGCGTTTAAAAGTTTAGAGACCTCAAATCGATGTGGACAATCTCTTGTGAAATGCTCATCATTGCATTTGAGACATGGATAATAAGGTTTCCTAGCTGTAGAAGGGGTTTTAGATGATTTTTCAGGAGTGGAATTCTCCTGTTTCTTCTTATTATTCTTCCCCTTTTTCTTACCTCCTGGTTGATTTGGATTTTTGCCTTTGTCAAATGACACGTCATTAATCTCAGAGGCAAGAGTGTTTTCAGGTGACTTTACATTTTGACTGGAAATAGAAAGAGTTTGACCAGATGGTCCTCTCACCATTTTGGTGCTCGAGGAACCTATCATGCCGTTGTCGGCATGAGAGTCCCTACTCGATTTTGGAGGTGGTGGAATGGTGAAAGCTGGTCTAGGTGTGTCAGGAATTTTTTCATAGAGCGTGCTTGATTGTGTATAAATCAAATCCAAATATTGGGCACGAGCAATGACTTGCTCTTCTGTGACAACTCCTCCTTTCGCCACATCCTCAGTGATAGATGGTGATAAGGACTTTATAAACCACTCAGCTAAAAGCTGATCAAGAACATATGCCTTTACCATTCAACGACGATGCTACCACTCATGAATATGATCGGATATGTGAGTGGAGGTAGTCTGTTTAAAGTTGGTTAGAAGTTCTGTTCTAGTTTCATACCTGATAGGTAACTAAAAGTGGGTTAAAAAGGTAGTGGCAAGAATGGTGAAGTTATCAAAAGAAACTCTAGGTAATTCAATATACCATTTTGTAGCTGAGCAGTAAGCGTTCTTTGGAAAAGACGAGTCTAGTCGAATCATCATTCAAAGTGTTGGATGAACACCATAAATGAAAAGTCATTACGTGATTTGATGGGTCTTCTCCTGGATTTCCATTGAACTTTGAAATGTTAGATGGCAGTTTATGTGGAATCACCAGCCACCAAGGCGCATATGCAATTGGATCATTAGTGAGCTGGTTTAAATCTGGTAGTTCTAGAGTTGCTACAAATGGCAAATGTCGATTCAAGTCAGGTGGAGCATACCCAGGATAAGAGGGAATCGCTTGAGCAATAGGTCTTTGCATACTGGCATAGGGAATCTGCATCTGGTAACCTTGGTAAGGTTGTTGGTAACCAATATAGGGTGGTTGTTGATAACCAGTTTGGAAATGTGGTTGTCCATAACCTGCAAAACCTTGTTGCCCACCTCCTTGGTAAGCTTGATATTGGCCAAAACTAGTTTGAGCTTGTGAACCAAGTCCAAACTGGGGTTGGGTTTGCTGGAATTGATGTCATTGATATTGCGACAACCACGGTTGTTGAACCGATTGTTGTTGTCTAGTATTGACAGATTGACCAAGTTGTGGATTAATAGTACCAGTCTGTGCCTGGGTCACTCCGGATAAAGGTACGCTAACCTGAGATTGTTGTTGAGCCCCAGAAATAAGTGGTTGTTGTATAACAACCTAAGAAACTTAAGATTTTTGCCTTGAAACTTGAGGTTGCAAGGAAGAAGGAACAATTTGTACCGATTGAGATACAATAGATTGTGCTTGTGACTGTGGCACAATAGTAACAACAGGTGTAGTAGGAATATTGGACAGAGGTTGGATTGGTTATGTTGGATATACAACCCTTGGTTGATCTGGCAGTACTGGTTGCCAACCACTATCTATAACTCCAGATTGACCTGAATATTTTGGGAAACTCTCATATGGTTGTCCCTCGGAAAAAGAAGGAAATAGTGAGTAAGCATACTGCTCTCCATATGGTGGAAGTCCAGTGTTTAATGTATATATTGGTCTTTGATAACTTCTTTTCCCTAGTTGACACTGATATGTAGGATCAAATTACTTAGTTTCCATGTGAGAAAAACCAGATGGTATTCCAGACGAGTAAATGGGAGTTGACCATGGTGCAGAAGCAACCCCTGAGTGGGTTCCAGCTAGTGATTGGTAACCAATCGGAATGGATGATGCACCGTATAAGTGTGACTCACGTGTAGTAGAAAACATCGAAGGTGTGGCAATAGAAGATTCTACTACAACTGCATCAAATGCTACAATCCTGGATGTTGATGGTTGTTCAGACATGGTTAACTGGCCCAAAATCTGGCCTAAAGATTCAACGGGAACTTGTGACGAGGCATAATTAAATGAAGGAAATTAATAAGGAGTAGTAGGATAAAAATTAATCCCAGTTCCAAAATGAAACGGGGTGTCAAATGGGGGATCCTCTACTATCTCCTCTATGGAAATCAAACCAGGTGGAAGAGGTTGATCGTTAGGTCCGTAAAAGATTTCTGGTGTGGAAGAAGGTGTAGTTTCTACAACCACTGATGTCAAAGGGGTAACAACTTCTGGATATTGAAATTCAAAGTCTAGATGTTCAGGTAATTGAACTATAGTCTTAAAGGGAGGTTCTTGAACAACTCCTGGTTTAGATGTGACCTCGGTTTTAATTGGAATGGGTTCTAGCCCGACTCTTGATGGAGTTGTTTCAGGTTCAGAAGTACTTCTTGGCTGAACAATTTCAAATTGAGGATCAATTTGTTGTTGGACAACCTCGGTTATTGTTACCTTAGGATCAATACTAATGTCCTCAGGTAACTGTGAAACTTCCTCTTTAGAGGTGGATGTGCCAGAAATAATTGGAGTAACTGGAGTCTCTAAAGATGTTGAAGCAAATGTTCCAAACAACCGAGATGAACTAGATTCAGTTAAACGAGACCGCTTTGTCCAAATTGGTTTCGCTTTCGAAGGCAAAGATGATCGATTCACTAATCTCCGCGGATGACGGGTTTGGATTGAATTTCTTCCACGATTACGGATTACGTGATCAACTTAAAACTCAACTAAGGGAAAGTGATGTTATTTTGTAGTCAATTTATTTTAACGACACTTTGGACACAACTTTTCTTTTTCAGTTTTTAAAGAGTCGAGAAAAAACTAAAGATGACTCTAGTCGCCTTTGATTTTTAATGAGCCTAAAAGGACAAGTGCTCAGATGAACCTTTTCTTTGAAAGAGTAGAAAAGGAATGAAAGTGACTACTCTAGAGAATCTAGACAAAAAGGTTTACCAGACCAATTGCAAAACTGCAATATACACCTTGGTGGTAAAGTAAAGAGAAATTACCAAGGACTTTATGTACGACATTCAATCTTCCTGAATGTTGTGTTTAGTGCATTGCGATCGATAAGGTGGTAGACTTGGTTTCCTATGGATTTAAGCCTATTGGAGTCCCCCACTATATACGCGATGGTATAGGGAGCACAAGTCCATGCTAGCACTTGTCGTATCAAAGAGGTGGAATCACCCAACCTTCAATGAAAATGATAGCCACTGGGTTTAACGACGCTAGAACATGTCTCTAGCCTAGACCTCTAAATGTGTTGTGTTAGATTCCAAAGCATTGTTAAGTTCATTGAGGTTCATTTTAAGTTGATCTTTCTTAAAATTTTGCCTTAGATGGTTCACTACGAAATGTGATTTGAAATTCCTAAATATGCATCTACAATGATAAGCAATCTTTTCGTTTATTTGAACATCGAAAATCCTAACTACAAGAGTTAAAGCATAGAAGCACTTTTAAGAAAACACCAAAGAGCACACTAATTCAATTTCCCTAAATCATCTTTTTTCACACAAACCAAAATGCTAAAATGCAAAACTTGCATGTATTTTCTTCAGTTCTCCTTAATGTGAATGATTCAAGAAGGAAAACCAAATGCAACAATGATTCAAAATGTTTCACACAAAATGACAATTTTCGACAGTTTTTTCTTCAAAGAGAGAAAGGAAGAATCAAAACGACACTTTCAAGTTTGAAGAAATATCTTTTTGACACTTTGAACGAAATCAAATGAACCAAAATAGTTTTAATAATCAATATGCTATGAAGGAGGATTTTGCGACACTTCGCTTTTTTGACAAAAATTGAAGATTTTACGACACTTTTTTATCGAAACGACAAATCAATTAACACTAATTTTGATAATGTATTGTAAATGAAAAATAAATAACACACAAAAACATTCACCAATCCTAATCTAAATAGTGGCTGATCTAAGTGGTGTAAGTTGGCTTTAGTGATGAGACATTGTTCATATTTGACAAGCAAACAAACATGAATGAAAACTAGTCAAAAACCTCAACTCCTAGATGGGAAAATTGAGTTTCAATCATCCGTCACAAGTTTTAGTGATAGAAAGTGTGATGCATAACACTTTTCCCATTCGGGAACTGAGATGCATAGCAAGTTACATTTCAAGACAGTGTGATGGCGATGGTCACAGGGAGCGATTTTGAAAGTGTTTTTGGTTCAAAGTTGCAACAGTTTTCAATGGATTAAGCTTGATTTTAATGAACAATAACAAGTGATGGAATGTCCTAAGAGGCTACTAAGCTACCAACAAGGGCATTTTGATGCTTTTGCTAGTCAAGTACTCAAAATATAAACTAAACCAGAGATTAACTGAAGTAGCGTTTATCTACTACGCAATTGTAGAACAAGAGCGGTTCGAGGGCTTCCTGGCTAGATTTAGACTTTTTCTATAGTTTATACATTTCATCATAGAGCAAAGAATAGTAAAAAATAACCATCTCTTCCCCAGGGGAGTCGCCAATTTATTTCTGGGAAAACTAGTATTTCTAAGAAATGCTAGCCCTCTAGGTTTGGTAGCTAACCTAGAAACAAAAGTCAAAGCAATTCATTATCTCTCCTATGAGTGAAAGATAAGAGAGAGATTATGAAAGACCAACCTATAACTTTCACTTGAATCCTCGCTTGATCTCCCTCTCCTTTGGCCAATCCCGTAACTCCTCCCCGTACTTAACACGCTTGGAGAGTACCTGCACAACTAAAGAAACACAGACTTGTCAAAGCATAATGATCCATCACAACATAAACATCATAGAATCAGAAATATGATAAACAAATGAATGCATTTACAGTTAAAACAATCAATTGGGAAAAATATTTAATAACTATTGATATAAAGGAGAATTACAACCCATAATAAGTTTGATCCAGCGCCATCCTCCCAGCTTCAATCCTTCTTCACCTCATGAATCAGCAAGAACATACCAACAATAACATAATGCTCTCACCTCAATATTGAAACTAGTAGCACTTCCTTACAACTCAGAATAATTCAGCCCCGTAATCTCTTGGATGAGAGATCCTTTTATAGATGATTGTAGGAGGTTGAGTCATCAATGGGGATGATGAATGCCTTTCTATTTTTAGGAATTGGTTACATGAAAAAGGGGAATTGTAGGTGGTTTACTAATTCACTTAGTCATCCTTGGGCGAACTCAAAGGGGTAGGTGGCATAGGAGAAGTTTCCATGAGAAACCAACTCTCAAACCCTCCCGGAATTTTGTCCTACCTCGCCATCGCACCTTCTAGAGGGCCAAACTATGATGCATAGTACTTTGACAGTGCAGTACCTGCTATGCATAGCATCCTAACATAGGGATTTCAAGAATGATTCATTTTAGGCACTTTCTGGATGATTCTTGAGATGGAATGTTTGGGAATGAGGCATTCGGACGACTTAGTTTCTTTAGGGCATAGAACAACTATTTTAGGGGTTGATGAACCCTAATACATTGAAATGTGAGTTGGGGTTGATGTGCCCAAATATGTCTATAACACTCTCTGGTATGAACTCCCAATTAGACCTCACACCGTTTGGTGTAGGAGTTCCATTTGGAATACGTACCAATTGTTGATGCAGTGGGTTTTAATGATGCACCTTGGCTGAAATAACACATAGAGTAATGTATAATGACTTTGGTGAGAACAAGTGTATGACCTTGTAGAGAGTCAAGTGCGATGCATGAAGCTTTAACCACATGGAAGGGAAAATAAGTGAGCCCCTTAAAAGCCTGTAATAGTACGCAACTTGATAGGAACACATAAGAATAAATGACATCACAAGATAATATGCAAAATAATTCACAAGTTAATAATGACAAATTAAACAACAACACACATTCAACAATATTTGTACCAATGCAGACGAAATAGTTCATTAGCATAAGTGTAAGTTAAATAATATACATTGCAAACATAACAATAATTGTCCTACTCTATTCACAAAATTGATGAACCACTAACCCCAATAGTGGAATGTGAAGTCAACATCACCTACTCCTCCAAAGAAATATACTTCCTCTATGCTACGTAGAAGCCAAGGCTTTCACAAACTCCCAAGCCTCTAATTCTAAGCTTAAGCCTAGCCAAAATCTTGGCTCCCCCAAAAGCCCTTTACATGAGTTATGAGGTTATATATATAACAAGAGGGGGTGACTCTTCAACTCCCTTTTATGCATTTTTGACTTCCCTCATGACTCTTTATCTTCCTTACAAAATAACTCATTACATTACATTGTGACTCTTCACATTCCAATATTGACACTTGGAATTCCACTTACAAATTACAAAATAATATTACAATTTACACTCATACCCACATAAGAAAAAATTGGGTAGAGTCAACTAGACAACCTAACAAGACAAAACACTATGATGCTTGAGTTTGGGGAAACTCTAGCTCAACAACTTCAACTTGATATCTTTCGGTCACATATTGATGCCAAGTTTTGGTATTGTGCGATGAAATCCTCAAACTGTGTGATGGTGTATAGATGGAAGTAGACTCTAGCCTCCATGACATCCAAGTACAGTGATTTGGAACTAGTTTCAACTTCCTTCTAGATCATTAGCAAAATTTTTCTCACTTGGATAGGGCCACCAATGTAGTTCTGCATATTTTGTCTCTTCACCTACAAATATTTCTTAGTGGAAATATGTACAAGTTTCTCCAAGTATTATTCTATCTCTTGCCTGACCTAGTTCCTGGGTTTGGCTTTAGTGAGTGAGCCAACTGATGGGATCCTATGGGACTTCACCAAGAAATCCAGACCATTATATAAGTGTGCATATGAGGCCTAAATGTTACTAATGAATTAGGCGAGTTGTTTATTGTTCTCGATCAACATTCGAAATCTTGCTTTCTCTAGCTCTACTTGTTGCTTCATTTTCTTGCCTAATTCAAGCGATGACCCTTTGTATCACATTGACCATTCATGCCTGACAATGATTGCAACTTTCACATTCCTAAGAGTTTTGAAAAAATATTTACACTCCTGCTACAAGCCATGCAAGTGGACAACTACCTTATGCATGGTAACAAGCTCCTCGTAGAGATTTTGCATGGTCTCTCCAAGTGTTAGTACTTCACCAAGTATTGTTGCCTTCATTTCCTCCAGATGGACTTGTGCGGAAGCTGTGTTCTAAGCCATTGTGTGAAATTGTTCAACCTCTTTCCTGGCAGCCTGCAATTTCTTGCCAATTCCTTATTCTCGACCATCAAAAAATTAGTATTCAAATTTGTTGCACCTACGAAGGCCAAGTTGGCTCTTGGTGTCAGCCACAATCACCCTTTCTGTCATAAAAGTAGGAGATGCGAGGTCATCCAAAAAATGCTTCTTACATGCTTATACAATCTTGGTCTAAAGTTCATCGTACACCAGATTATATGTGCCCATAACTAGATCATCATCAAGAGGAACAACTTCCCCTTCCTTGCTTGGAGCTGAATCTGCTGCTAGAGGTGATGGAGACTAAACAGTGACTTGTTGTGCGCTTGTCATTAGGTTTACATATTGATTCTATGCCTCTAGTTCCTCTGCCATGTCTATGATCTCTATCAACTCTTCAACCTACTAAGCAAGCTCCTAGTCTCGCATCTGTCTGCTCTCCTCCTCCGTTGGTTTTCAGTTATGTTCTAGCTCTTCAACTTGTTTCTATTTTGTTTCTTCTGCTATTGCTCTTCACCTCTCTTCTTCTTCCTGCCTCTACTTCTCTTCTTTCCTTGCTTTTGATTTTCTTCCTTCAATCTCCTCTGCTCTTCCCTCTTCCTCCATTCTGCTCTCTGCATCTTTTGTTTCTTTTTTTCCTCTACTGCTAAAGATGATTTGATAATAGTTGGATCCAATTTCGTCTTATGGCTTTGTTATCCCCTTTGAATATAAGAAACCTTTCTCTTTCCCTTATCCTACCTGGGGTTACTACCTTTTGCTGGCACTGCTTCGAGAGTAGCTTCCTTCTACGGAGTCACCTATGAAGTTCTTGTAAAACTGACTGACTCGTAGGACTTGGAGGCATTGTATATTAGGGGACTTTTGAGGTCTAAAATGGACCTCATAAAGAAATTATAAAACAATAGGGAAAAAAGAAAAACTAAATTTTCAACTCATATTTTCAACTTATCTCCCTATGGGTTTACTCATTTTTTGAGTGGAAACACTCATTGGATGCATGATTTGATTCCTGGTCCAAGGAGTACCCACGTTGCATACTTTCAATGGACCCCACTACCCGAAAAATGAGAAATACATGAAAAACGTAATGACAATTATGTTTTTTAATGTATTTCTCATTTTTCATATAGCAGGGTCTATCAAAACTATGCAACATGGGTACTCCTTGGATGAGGAATTAAATTTTACATCCAACGAGTACTCCTGCTCGAAATTTGAGTAAAACCTTAGGGATATAAGTTGAAAATGCGAGTTTAAAAAGTAGTTTTATTATTTTATTATTTCTTAATCTGTTTACCTTTTTACTCCAAAAATGGTGAATCATCCCCCATGGTTGACATCATCATCTTGAATCCTATTGGTTCTCATAAAGTTTATTTTGGTTGTACATTTTTCTTAGGAAGCCCATTGTAGACCTCAAAATTCCCCTAATGACAATTCTTCCAGGGATCCTCCTCTTGCTAGTGAAAAGTCCCGCTGAGCCACTGGAAGTGAATCCTTGTATAGTGTGCAAAAATTCCTAGATCAAACAATCTTTGGAATCCTATTGCAACCAATTGAATCTAGTTCACCTAGATTGTAAATTACATTACAAATTCATTTCATATTTCTTCTTGAAATATTGAAGTAAATTACTGAAGAATCCTACACCAAATTATATATTATTCTCAAACATAGAAACTCAGCAAGGAAATACAAACACATAAGACACTGTTATTTTTGGACAAATGTCCTCGAAAAAACCCACTGTGGGAAAACCAGTGCAACAACTCTGAGGATTTATTATTATTAAGTAGTAGCAAATTCTAAATACATATCTGAATACCTCACAGGGCTATTCAGTTACAGAGAGAAATACTGGCAAAAGGAATTGTGAATTTACCTCACACTATCACTAGATATCCTCGCTGATCCAACCCTAGACTGAGTGTCCCCACTTTTTTGGCTACCTCTGCACAGTGTCTACATCAACCCAATGTCAAGCTCTCTAGGAATTGCGTCAATCTTCTGGATGGTCGATTTATTACCCAGGAGATTCAATTTCTTCCTCCCGGTCTCACACCATGTCTCCCGAATTCTGAAACTCAAATTCCTCTGCAAATTTCAGCCTTCTCACTGGCTTCAGTGCTGCCTTTGCGTGGCTCTATGTTATCCCCTTTGGCTCATTTTTGTCACTACTGGATTACTCTCTTTCTCTCTCTGTTGATGATTCATTGGCTAGGAAAATCACTCTCTCTCTGGAAGCTATCCCTGCCCCTCTGTTGCAAGAAATCTCCTCAATCGAATTTTCCTCCTGAGAACTTCTCACTTCAGAAAATCAATTTTTTTATTTCTCTTGGTATATTTTCCAAATGACCCTAAAGCCCCTTCTTATATCTTATTGTTGGACAACCAATGGCTTAGATTAACTCCTAATCAAAGGCTTAGATCATTTTGACCTGATCTCCATCTTTTTCTATAAGTTTCACCCACAATTAGATTAATACCCATTAATATTTTAATTTTCCTAAGTTTAGACTTAGGAACCTCATTAAAAATATTAATTATTGTTTAGAGAATCTTCGGCGAAATCACATAAGTATTATTTTGTCTAAATAGTATGTGCAGAGACTCCAACGGCTATATTGCCAACGGCAATATAGCCATTGGAGTCTCTGCACACTATTTTAAACAAGCTAAGCTGGATTTGATCTTCAACTTGTCCTTGACGATGAACCACGCACTGGTTGTTCGAAACGCGTCGACAAAAGAATACTTATGTGATTTCGCCGAAGATTCTCTAAACAATGTTATGGATCACAGAAGTCTAAATTCCTTAATATTAATTATTTTAACATAATTGTCTTTGGGTGGAATTTCCCAAAATGGTTTCCGGGTTTTTTGGAATGCATGTGCCCAAGCATCCCTACAAAATTTGAGACATAGAGCACATCCAATGCATAGTGTTCTTTGCAAATACCATGAGGATCGTACGGATTAAAGTCTCGAGTATCAAATCCAAACTTCTCTATCACTTTTCCTTTGGTATCCACAACTTTCAGGTTATTGATCTCGTACAATCCAATTTTCATACAAAGAGTTTCCCAAGGTGCTTTCTTCTTCTTGTGCAAAGTTGCTAACAACCCTGTGGAGAGATGATACGAAACTTCTTGCATGACAAGCCTGTCGATGGCATACCTTGGCAAAATATGCAACGAATTCTGACTGCCAAACACTCTAATGAAGGTGCCATCCGGTGAGGCAAACCAATATGCTATCTTCGATACTACTTCCATTTCCCCACGTGACATGCAAGGTGGTTCTTCCTTAAAGATCATCTTGTATAGCGAAATGAGGAAAAGAACATCTTGCAATGAATGTGAACGACATGGTCTCGAGGTTTCCAAGTCCACTTCATGCCAGGGAATGCATTATGTGCACATATTGCATCTAGTAGATATGTAGACATGTAAAATCTTGCTTTGCCACCCTTGGGAGGATTCTAGGAATTCGCTACATGGATACTTAACTATCGAGCCAACAAGTTTGACCAGTTGAACGACTTCCCCTCGTTCACAACCCAGTTCAATAAGATTTCCCACCCTTCAGGAAAGGTCTTCATGCTTTGCGGACTGTATATTCAACAAGCTAGGATAATCAACAATTGATAGGCCCTCCTGAGAGATTTTGTCTTATATGTGTTGGTGGGTGTTTGTTGAAACTTTGATGGCTCTTTCACCCAACTTTTAAAAAATTCTTTCATGCCCACATAGATTTTGGTGGCAAAGTATGAATCCATGAGTGTTTTTGGCTCGGAAAAATGGTACATAAGATGGTAATCTGCTGCATGAAATGTAGCAAGCTTATGCCTGGTGGCATTGTTCAAAGTCATAGTCTTCACATCAATATGTGAAACAATCCAACTGATCACTTTTGCACATGGGAAGGCTGGATATATGCATGCAACCCTATGTATCCATGATTTTTGGACATTAATGTATACCTGTTGGTCCTCTAGATTTGCTTGGAAGCTCTTTGATAAAAAAGCTTCGTTCACTTTCTTCCATGTAATATTTGATTCCTTTTCCACAAATAATTGAGTGTGAATATATTGGAAAGTTTAGTAGCGTGGGTATCTTTTGAAACAACTCTCCTGGTTGCCATGATAACAATGATTGCTAGAGAGAAGTTTTCAACAACTGTGATACTTGCAGGGGGGAAAGACACTCATGGAAAAATTACATTAGCTTTTGGAAATAAACTTTCAAAGTAAGATCTGACAACAAACCAATGAACTAATGAGAGAGCTTGCACAAATTTCATGGTTAAGGGAGGGAGACCAGCTGAGGGAACTGTGCATTATGTAGTCTCAGTAGCCAATGGTGTAGCCTAAGGATTGAGACTGCGCAATGCACAATTCAACCTGGGAAGTGACAGGAAGAGGCTGCACATTGCACAGTCTCAATGGCCAAGATGGTAGGATTGAACCCTAATATTTCGCAATGCACAGTTGGGCCAGCCTGTCTCAGAGGCCAAGCTCTCATATTGAGGGTGAGGGTGTAGTGCATGGCCAAGTGAAGTGAAGATTTGCTTGATGAGGGTGTAGGAAACAAGTAGATCTAGGTGATAACGCAAGTTAAGGTGCATATATGACTAGTTATGGATATATCATTGTGAATCAACTAAAACAACTCAACAAATGGAAGGAAAGACAAATATGCCAGGAGAGTCACTAAAACGATGACCATCAGTGAGCAAAAATAAGAAAAATGATGCAAAAACTGAATCAACACTTCTACAAGCTAATATAAGTTAAAACACCAACAACCATGAAGAGAAACAAGCAAAACAACACTCACATAAGTGAAACCACAAAAGCGACACAAAAAGTGGCAAAAGACGAGAAAAGTCAAACTCACCTAGAAAAGCGACACAAACTCCACCGAAGACTCCTTGATCTCCTTGGCAATTCTAGATCTCTAAGATAAAATGTACAAATGAGATCTAGAGGTATCAATTAAATAGAATTGAGTAAATTAAGGTTTATGTTGTGCATGCCTAAAATCAAGGAAGAAGTGACACTTGGCAGAAATTTCTAAAAATAGCGACTGTGTTGACTTTAGGAAACTAATGATGAATCCCTATTTTGTAGGGATTGCTTTTTCACTTTTCGCTTTTTTGACTTTTTTGTTTTTTTCGAGAAACTTGCCATGCACCTAGCCAAAGAAGATTGCGTAGTTCTAGAGAACTAAGAAACTTCTCGGCTCACTACATTTCGTAGTTTCTAAGCTCAAGGAATGGAGTGCACAGTTTCTGATCTTAGTACTGGTCTGCCATCCATGACTGCACAATTCTCAAGCTCAAGGATGAGCTGCCACTCTGGATTGTGCAGTTTCCATCATCAAGGTTGGCTTGCCTTCCAAGATTGTGCAGTTTATGGAGGCAAGCCTAGGACTATTGCAAGGTCAAGTCAATGGTTAGCTTGTGAAAAAAGATCAGATCAATGTCAAGACAAGGAAACACAAGCACAACGTAAAAGGATAAGTCTTAATCAAATCATGAATACTTGAAGACAGTAGAAGATATGCTCTTATTGGACAAAAGGAGGGCTCCAAAATCAAAGAATAAACAAAATTTTGGAGGGTGGTAGTAGTCGCTACAACAACTCTATAATAGAAAGGTTTATCCAACCTCCATGATCAAATTTTCTCTTCGTTGGTGCATAATAACAATGTCCTAAGGTTTAATGGATAAGTTCTCAATGTTCCTCCTCTTAGGTAGGTAAATATCCTAATCGAGAAATAAACTCCCTCACTATCTGAACCCAATGGGTTATTCATAATGTTAATTAGGGTGCAACCTCCAAAGAGAGAACACCATACAATTAATATAACCCATTGAAGTACTGACCCATACTTAAGCATCAATATATCGTTAGTCATCATTACGGGAGTAGGAGAACTAATGCTCTCCTAATAAGGTGAACAGACTTTTGGAATAACCACAAAAGCTAATATTCCTTGGTATAAATGACTAAGCCATCCACAACATTCCCATTTGAAGGATGAACCCTACAAATTTCTCAAAGGGACTTTTAGAATTCCCTAAGAACCCCAAGAAACACACCATTCCCATAGGTTAAGTGAGATACTTAATTTCTTCCTATTAGAGTTAATGATCATTCCTCACCTCTAATGTGTTATATGTCATAGAGACTATTTCTGTCATTAAAAAATTTCCTATTTCGAAATAATAATAGCTTCTATATGATGAATATTAAGGAAATATTCCTTGTATATGGCTACAAGATTTAGACATTTACTCTATAATGTCATGACATTAATGGAAACTAGTTCTTAAATTCATATGTCCAATAAATAAAATCATTTTCTTTCCTTTATTTGTTTATGTTTGGATTTCATCTTTTGTAACATTCACTAATTTATGTTTTCAATTGCATTAGTTTAACAACATTTCTTTTACTTCACCATCTAACTAGAATATTACATTCTCAATTTTGATATAATAATGGATAAAATGTTTAGCTAAACATTCTTTTAAAAATTACTCAACTAAAAACTCTTAGAATTTTTGCTTTTCACAATTATATATTCCTCTAAAATTTCCTCTTTTCTTTGTAAAATTAAAGATATTCTTGATCTACAAAATTATGTATTTTTATGAAATTTTTATCTTTTCTTTGTGAAATTAAAGATATTATCCATAACCATAATGAAATCATTAATAAATGTAAGTTGAAACACTACAAAGATTTTATATATTCTAATTATTCTAATCAATAACTATTTTTTTAAACAAAACCAAATTAATTCATAACATTAAAACCTTACACTACAAATGAAATTTAAAATAAACATTATTTTCTTTAAATACACTTTACCTTTAATAATATTGAATATAACTTGACAAATTTAATCTTAATTATGCGGGAGTGGGAGACGATGACACAGGAGAGTGGGAGACGATGACACAGGAGAGGTTGGTGTTGCAGACGCCCGTGACAACCCAGAACTGGTGGAATTGATGGTTTGGGAAACATAAGGACTCACGAAAGCAGGCTTTGTCGGCTCGGGTAAGCAAGTGACGGAATCAGGTGAAAGCATCAAAGTCACGGTATCCATCAGTGGACGAAGGTGGGGTTCGGCCTGTGTACACAAAAGACCAATCTGAATGCATCTCACCACGTGTGTCTCGTCGCACGTTTCAATTATTGCTGGATCAATTATCCGCGCAGTATTTCCTCCATCGTATGACCTCCATACCTGCATAATCACAACAGGGTCATCATTCTCATAATAAATAGAAATCTGATCGAGTTTGAGTTGCTTAATTGTGAATAGATGGATTATATTGCAATTTTGTAATATTTCAAAAATCTGAGGAACATAGGTAGATTTAATTGTTTGACTTTCATTCACATTTACCAGATTTCTATACTAAATACTAAATTGATTTCATTCACATCTACCAGATTTCTATCAGATCAATCAAATAAATAAAACTAGAAGTAAATTGGATTATGTGAAATGGTTAGAAAAATGATTGGCTTCCTTCACCCAAATTCAATTCTCCCCAATGGCATAATGGACTTTAGTGTAATGGACAGCATGTTGCTCAACTAAAAATACAAAGAAAACTATATCTCACCCATCCTAAAAGAATCTGCATTTCAGGTAACAAATTGTAGTCTGTATTCTTTCTTCCAGCAATAAGTTCCAGGAGAAGAATGCCAAAGCTATAGACATCTGTTTTCACAGATAATTGGCCCTGCATAGCATACTCTGGAGGCATATATCCACTGCACATGCAAAGTACAATATAAGGCTGCTGAATGTTAAGAATTATATAAAGTACAATTGCAATACTATCAATCTTGTTGAAATCAAATCAAGATAGAGGAAACAGTGTGTAAGAGTGATGATTATAGTGAAATCTTACTAAGTTCCAGCAACTTTTGTGCTGACGTGACTTTCGTCCTCAGGAAAAAGTCTTGCTAAACCGAAATCTGCTATTTTAGGATTCAGTTTCTCGTCCAACAACACATTACTTGCTTTAATATCCCGATGAATTATCCGCAGTTGAGAATCCTGGTGAAGATAAAGAAGTCCACGAGCTACTCCCGCTATGATGTTATAACGCTTTTGCCAGTCAAGCCTGCTGTGTTTGTTTATGTCTGTGTCTGTACAACATAAAAATTATAAGCTTTCTTGACACATTAATGTTTTCTATTTTCTTTCATAGATAATAAATTGGAAGCCACTGACCGAATAGGATTTTATCAAGGCTCCTATTGGGGAGATACTCATAAATAAGCAACCTTTCTGATCCCTCTGCGCAACAACCTAGTAGATTCACAAGATTCCTGTGTTGAACTTTGGCTACAAGTTCAACTTCATTCAGAAATTCTGTACTTCCTTGCATAGATTTGACAGACAGTTTTTTCACGGCTATTTCTTTTCCATCCGGAGTTGTTCCCTGAATTATTCAAACAAAAAAATCAATGTGATTTTTTTTTGTTTTACGCTTAATTTTCCTCCTCCTAAACTAGTAGAAACTTTCCTAACCCTTTATTGTTACCTTGTATACAGGGCCAAAGCCTCCCTCTCCGAGCTTGTTGTCATCATGAAAGTTATTAGTAGCAGTTCGTAATGTTTCCATTGTAAATACCATTTGACTGATTGTTGTGTTTTCCTCTTTCTGACCTGTATTATGAAAATAGAAAGTTACACTTTCAAAATACAAAATAAAAAATTGAATTCAACCTTTTTTCCAAGAGCAGCAGATATGTAACCATTTTACCAGGTCGCATATATGAAACTGACTGACTGATTAGTATGTTTTCCATGTCACATATAAAGTTACACTTTGAAAAAATAAATAAAACATTGAATTTAACGAAAAGCAGATATGTAATAGGTCTTAACAGGTCAAAAGTTTAATATTATAATGAAATTGACCGATAACATATCCTGTGCATACTTTGTCTGACAAATGAAAATCTCATCCTTACTTTGATAAACCTCCATTCCTAGAAAATA
>APFE031320473.1:136311-193839 GCA_000404065.3 Pinus taeda | reverse complement strand
ATTATTATTCTAATATTTTTATAGGTTTATTTTTCAAAACCCAATAAAACTTAATTTTGTGATAAATTAATTTAAAAACCAATGAAAAACCAAAATATCTCATATTTTAGAGATTAGAATCTTTCTTTTTCTTGTTTAGGATGGGATTTAAAAACTTTAAAGGACAACACACTTCCTAGCTAATTCTATGATGCCCATATGTCAATTTTTATTTGGAACCAAACCCATCATTGAACACCTTCGATGTTTCAAAATGCAATTTAAACATTGATTTTAAATAACTTTCTCCATGAATGACATTGAAACACCTTTTGCTACAATAATCAATGTTGAAATCGCTACAACAACCATGGAATACCTTTTGCTACAAGGGCCAATATTGAGAGTGCGAGAACAACCACTATTGAGATATTTTTTGTAAGTCATCATTTCAATTGCCATAAAAAATAGTCTTCATTGTTTACTTTGTCTTATGTCTTAAATCTTAGATGCATAACATTTTACTTATATATTTTTCTCACAATATAAAATAGGGAATAAGCTAGGTAGTGTGTTTTCTATTTCTTTACTTTTCTCTTGTTTGTTGTTTAGCTTGCACAACTTCCATTTAAGGTTGTTTAATGCACTATAATAACAAAACATCCAATATAGATTGGATACTGTGTTTGAGAATTTGGCTCATCACCTTGCTTGATTTGGTGGTTGCTCCATTAAGCTTTTTGTAAATTAATTTTCCTTGACTTCTTTATTATTTCTACTTGCAACAATAGATTTTAGGTGTCTAGGCCAAGAAACCTTGGTTTTTTGCTTTGGGTGTAGGAATTTTTAGTTTCTTTAATTTCTGAGATCATAGAATACTTATTTTTAAGAATATTGCACGAGATTAGTTAACCTAGTGCTTTGAATGCACATGTGTAGTTAGGCCTAGTTTCTATGCTAGGTTTAATCCATATTCTACCTTGACAATATCAATATATGATATATGTATTTGACCTCCTTTATATATAGATGTAACATCCCCCTATTCAACTCCTGCTCATTTTAATGATGAATGTGATTGTAACACCAACATAGAAGGAGCATGATCGGTTGGTATGAATCCTTGGCCTGAGAGAAACTTGCTTGCTCACCTACTTTATTTGAAGCCACTTGAATGTCCAAAGCCTACTTTCCCGCTTGTTTTTCTTGAAAAGCCACGACCCATACCAGCTAAATTAAATGCCAAGGTGGCTTGTATACCTAGTTGGTGAGTTATCTGACAGGTGTTACATAATGTGACTAGGTCTGAAATGAATCTAGAAGAACTCAATGACGAGCATTACAAGGTGAATACATGGCAACACCCTCACCTACAGTGTGAGGAGGTGGCATAACATACTAAACCACATCTCGATGGATGAAGAGGCGTGATTAGACTGGGCAGTACAAAGGGCAAGGTGGTGTCCATTCCTTGGGCTTCTCCCTCATAGATCGAAGAGAGGATGAGTTGAAGAGCCAAGTTGCGCTATGGTAGTTGCAAGAAAAGAGAAGATGGGGCATTGGATGCTTTGAAATGTATAATGGTCAACCGTAACTAGCTAACATTCCCATGTTTTCTAAGGATTTTTCCATTGAACTGATGCCCTACTCTCTATTACCTAGGTGATCATCCACATGGCTATGTTTTATAACCATTGAGTTCTTTTCTATGTCTATGTGGCATATGTTAACTTAAGTAAGGTAATGGACCACTGAATGTTAGTTGTTAAGTTGGTGAAGCATTAGAATAGTGGACTCCATCTCTTGAAACCATGTTGAACCCATTGGGGTGAACCCTTTCCCTGTGCAAGATTTCCTCAGACCTTGGATTAGGATTGGGGGTGGTTAGTTGCAAGGAAGGTTGTAGTGTAGCGAGGGAAAAATTGAAGGATGTAAATTTGTCTTAAAGTTTAAAAAACTTGGAAAATTTCACTAGTCCTTAATATGCAATCTGTAAAATGTTTAAATCTTTGTAAACATATGGAATTTTTAGTAATTTTATGTATATTTATAAAATTTCGGCGATTTGAAAGGTAAAATAATTTTATACTATAAAATCTAGGCAAATAATTTTTAGAAAAAAATAGAAATTAGTGAATCCTTTTTTGGACAAATCGTAGAAAATTATCCCACCTGTGAATATTAGTCACTAAAATTTTCCTTGAATGTAGCTGGCCTATGGTTGCGTGGAGAGTGGAAGTTCCTCGTTTAGTTGCTATACATTTCAAGGTATTCAGATAAGTATACTTGGTTATGCATAGTTTATTATACATTATGATATGCCTTATTATACTTATGTCTAATGATTAATCATGTATCATTCACAAAAGAATGTTTGACTCGTCTTATAACCATTGTTTACTAGCTAACTTGCATATCTATGGTAGTTATGAGTTATTTGAGTTATGTGTTTGCGAACTTCTCAATCATTTGCAGGTTTCCTAATATGTCCCTTATTGGTGATTTGAAACCACTCAGGATTAACTATGATTTCATAAACTTTCAATGATCTTTATATAGTTATGAGTTTGGGCAGCTCATTCCCATAATTAAGATGGTGGGTTATTTTATTAAGAGTTCAATTTATGTGTTGTGTACATGGAATGACTCTATCTCAAGAAGGTTGTTGAGATATTTGTATGTTCATGGTGAATGTTTTGCTTTATATGCCTTCACGGTCATGGTTTAGCTTATGGATCAAGGTGTTTGTTGATATCCTCATGTTTTACAAAGTAATTTACATAAATATTCATGGATGTTGGATATTCTTAGCTAGATTATTACAAGGTGTGAATTCCACTATCTAATATGCGGTGAATATCATGGATATTTGATTAATTAAGGTTGTTGATTACCTTTCCCGGTATAAGAAATTGTTTGGTTCAATGTACGACATGCCAATAGATCTGAAAGTTCTTGCTTGGGATCCATTTTTGGTATAATGTGATGTTGTTATAATTGAGTTTATAAAATAGCATTAGCTACTGTTAAGCTTGTTTCAGTGCCTAATAGTAGGCATGTTCATAGGTCCATTGATCGTATTATGGCTATGTATAATATTTCGAATGTTCAGTATTTGAATAAGGCTCTCATTCCTGTATATTTTGGTGTTCTAAGCAATGTCAGGATTCTAGGAGAACTCTAGCAAAGTCCCTTGAAGTCCATAGACTTTATAAGTTTAAGTGTTGTAGAATCATATTTTGTATTTAGAGATGAATGAATTATTGGCAAGATTTTTTATTTGGGGTGAGATAAGTTATTGGAAGGATTTTGTATTTGCAGCTGGATGGGTTATTGGCAGGATATTTTTTTTGGGTTGAATATGTTTTTAGGATTTTGTCATCTAGTTGATCCGGGTGATTTGGGTGTTTGTGCATAATGCAAATGTTTGCAACACCAAATTTAGAATTGGTCATAATTTCATGGAAGGAATACATTAATATCAGAGACTTAGAGTGGGGCTCGTTTTGACATTATTGGTGCAAGGTCAGATTACCTCGCAAAATAGGTTTGTATTAGGGTCATTCGAGAGTCCAAAGAGGATGCCGCATTGGAAATTTTATACACACCATATTTTCCCTAAGAATGGATATCACATGATTTTGTTAATATGCATAGCACAAACATCTAGTGTGGGACATGCTTTGGGTGAATATTGAGCAAGAGATATATTTCCCATGGAGTGTAAAGATATTCGAGGGTAGGCTCCACTTGGTAGGATGTGTTAAGTAATCTAAGGGGACTAAGGGTTGTGCTGTTATGATTTTCAGTCAGCACCTTGATTTTCCCTTAGCTTAGATATAATGAAGAACTATGAAATTACATGGTGGGGTAGGCCTAGTGGGTCCCACTGGTGTGAGATGAGGTGGTAGGTGTCACAATGACCTGAGGTGGCCATGTGGGTGCCATGTTGGACCATGGGAGATGTGGTAGAGCCAGGTGGGTCACACTTGGGTGCCACATGGGAGTGCCTTGTTGACATGTCAAGGTTTAATGGGCTAAACTTTAACATGGCATAAATTTTAATCTAAGAGTCAGATTGAGATAAAATCTATATTGTCGAAAATCTCTTAACGAGTTGAACACAATGGTGGTATTTACTTTGGTTTTTTGACAACATTGGGAAAAGAGGATTCTAATAACCCCATCTTCATAATAGACCTTGACGGTCATGTTATTATAAAGTAACACCTTCTATAGCCCAAGGGAGTACAAGGGGGTGGGGTGGAGTGTTACAATAGATCTCATTGACAATTCATAAGTGGATAGTGACAAATTATCATTAGTAGATAAGGATAAAAACTCATAATAATGTGATCTTAGACATTGTGGTTGTCAAGGGACTCATAGTGTAACATTTCTCTCCTCAATCACTACCTTATATAATTATACTAATAAGGAAACATGAACAACTACATAAATTGGTATCATCTTCAAACTTCAATCTATTTTTTTGAAATAATCCTGTGTCTAAAAAACTACCAATATGGATGTTGAATGGTTCATTTGAAATGAATTTTGAAAGAGATTAGAATTTTTGGAAGTGAATATTTTCCATTTGTGAACTTTCCCTTTGCTAATTTGTGAATAAATAGGATCACCATTCTACAATTATTGAACAAATGGAATCATTGAACAACTCTATATATTTAGACACAATTATGTGCTAGACAACATCTTAATGATCATTGAAGAGAAATGAAAGGATTCTAGATTCCATGCCATATCTTCCCAAATAAGATAATTTGAGGATATTGATTGAAGTTGATTAAATTGTGAATACCTTGTTGAGTAGATGAATTGTTGTGTTGTTCAATCATTCCCAAAAAATTGATTTAATTTTGATTCGTAGTATTTAAGAACTTGAAGTCGGACTATCATCATTGATATTCTTGCATCTTAGGTTCAAAATGAGAATTATGGTGGAGGGATTCAATCTTAAACTTTAAATTCTTATTCAATCTCTCTTTGATAAATGTATTTAATTCCATATATTTGGTGGTTTTGGTTGACCAATAGCTATTCTCACAATCCCTACCATATATTGGGTAGGCCTAGTGGGTCCCACTGGTGTGAGATGAGGTGGTAGGTGCCACAATGACTTGAGGTGGCCATGTGGGCACCATGTTGGACCACGGGAGATGCGGTAGAGCCAGGTGGGTCACACATGGGGGTGCCTTACTGACATGGCAAGGTTTAATGGGCTAAACTTTAAAATGACATAAATTTCAATCTCAGAGTCAGATTGAGATAAAATTTATATTGTTGAAAATCTCTTAACAACTTGAACACAATGGTGGTATTTACTTTGGGTTTTTGATACCATTGGGAAAAGAGGATTCTAATAACCCCATCTTCATAATAGACCTTGACGATCATGTTATTATAAGGTAACACCTTCTATAGCCTGAGGGAGTACAAGGGGGTGGGATGGAGTGTTACAATAGATCTCAGTGACAAGTCATAAGTGGCTAGTGACAAATTATCATTAGTAGATAAGGATAAAAACTCATAATAATGTGATCTCAGAAATTGTGTTTGTCAAGGGACTCATAGTGTAACATTTCTCTCCTTAATCAAAAATCTAAATAATTATACTAATAAGGCAACATGGACAACTACATAACTTGGTATCATCTTGAAACTTCAATCTATTTCTTTTAAATAATCTTGTGTCTAAAAAACTATCAATATGGATGTTGAATGGTTCATTTGAAATGAATTTTGAAAGAGAGTAGAATTTTTGGAAGTGAATATTTTCCATTTGTGAACTTTCCCTTTGATCATTCGTAAATAAATAGGATCACATTCTACAATATTAAACAAATAGAGTCATTGAAAAACAATATAAATTTAGACAAAATTACGTGTTAGACAACATCCTAATGATCATTAAAGAGAAACGAAAGTATTCTAGATTCCATGCCATATCTTCCCAAATAAGATAATTTGAGGATATTGATTGAAGTTGATTAAATTGTGAATATCTTGTTGAGGAAACAAACTGTTGTGTTGTTCAATCATTCCCAAAAAATTGGTTTAATTTTGGCTCATCATATTTAAGAAGTTGAAGTTAGACTATCATCATTGATATTCTTGCCTGTTAGGTTCAAAACGAGAATTATGTTGGAGGGATTAAATCTTAAAATTTACATTCTTATTCAATATCTCGTTGATAAATGTATTTAATACCATATATTTTGTGGTTTTGGTTGACCAATAGCTATTCTCACAACATACCCTCCTCCTTGAAGGTGCTAGATAGGTCCATTTTTTTCTTTATCAATGTGCGCCAAAGTATCATTTTCATTTCATTTGTGTAATTCCCTCTCTTAAGCTATAAAACAATATCACTTGGAACCTATCTCTAAACTAGACAATAAGACTTATATAAAATTTTGACTTGTCAATTCCATTGCCAAGAACTTTTGTAAATATAATGAGTTATTTGTTTTTTATGCTTCTTCTCCTTTTGAAATTTATCTAAATAAGGGTTTCTATTCACAAAATTAAGATATGCATGGATTTCAAAACACTAATTTTCCAAATACCCAACTTGATGACAATGTTGGCATATAGTAATTCATTGGGCAAAGTGGAATCCCCTTAAAGGAATCTTACTTTATAGAAGTGGATTGGTTTGGAATTAATATGTATTTATGAAGGGAATGAAACAAAACACATATTTATAAACACAACACAGAGTTACAATGAAACTTGACTTCAATTAATAAATGAAAAATGGTGCAATTGTATACATGCATAATGAAAGCAAACTAGCACGAATGATGATAGCTTATTTATGAGAAAATATGTGTTGGCTACATACCTTCTTGAAATATGTTACAATGAGGTTCATATGCCTTTTTATCATCAAGAAACAACGAGAAACCCTAAACAACCAAATACCTAAACCTAGGAGATGAAGCGCCAAAGGCTTACAGGCCCCGATGGGGTAAGTTGAAACATCAATTTCCTGGGGTTGTATCTTTGGCATACGATATTTGTTTGGTGTGCATTTTTTCTCATCAGAAAGGTATATCTAAGGAGTAAAATTACTGACTATCATCATCTCACTTCGCCCCAAAAAAGCATTTAGGGCCTCAAAACCACTCAGGAAGTTTAGGAACTAAAAATTGCTAAAATAGGAAATTGTGCCGTGAGCCAATGGAATAGGTGGGTGACCACCAATATCCACATGGATTAGTCCTCCCCCTTAAGACCCAATGGTCTCCATTTTCTTGATTTTCTCCATGATATGGGGAAACTTTAGCTAAACTTGGCCCCTAGTAAGCCACTTACCTTGGTGTAGGAGATGCCTTGCTTTGGGAACTTGATATAGCTAGACCCTTTATTGGTGAGTGCTCTTAATTTTTGTGTCCATGTGCTACTTATTTTTGGTCTGTTCAATGCACTTTGGATTGAAATTTATTGGTGCCAATTGCTCTACAATTTCTGATGTATCCATCAATGGTGGTAAGTATGATCGAAGGTGATCCACATTGAACATTAGGTGTATGCCAAGGAAGGGGTGCATACTTAACTCAAAAGTGTTGTCACCCATAGTCTTGGTGATCGTGTAAGTTCCATGGTAAAGAAGTTGAAGCTTCCAATGAGCCCTTGTAAAGAATTCATTCTGTAGATGAAACCAAGCCTTATCTCCCACTTGGAATAGGCAAATGGCCACCAATATCCACCTAGATCATTCCTCCCTCCTTAGGAAGAAATGGTCCCCATTGCATGCAGAGCCTCCATGAGGTGAGGAATTTCTGTTGAACCTGGTCCTTGGTGAACTACTTGTCCTGGTGAAGGAGTTGGTCTGTTTTGAAAAATCGATATAGATGAATCCTCTGTTGGTGAGTGTTATTAATCTCTGTGCCATGATATGATTAGTTTTGGACTGTTCCATGCAGTATGGGTTTAACTCTATTGATGTGAGTTGTTCTGCAATGTCAGATGTGTCCAACAATGGTGGAAAGTATGGCCGCAAGTAGTCTAAATTGAACATTGGGTGCAAGCCAAGGAAAGGTGGAATGTTGAGCTCGAAAACATTGTCCCCTACAAGCTTGGTGATGGTGTATGGTCCATATCAGAGTGGGTGAAGCTTTATGTGGGGTTCAACGAGGCACTCCTTATGCAAATGTAGCCAAAATTTGTTGCCCACCTGGAACGTGTAGTACTCGATGCTGATCATGGAACTACTTGTACTTAGCATTGGTTCTATCCAATATATCATGGACATGCTGGCAGATGTGTTGAATCTATTCAATGAAGTTGTTATCCCTGTTGACTTTGGACTGGACATGAGTCAAATCTACGTGAGTGGATGCAAATGGTATGGCCACATCAATGGGATATAATGGATGAAATCCCAACCCTACCTGAAAGGGGTTGTGACTTATCGAGCTATGGAGAGATTTGTTGTAGTTGTGCTGGACATAGGGGAGTCTTTCATCCCATGTGTGTGGATGCTTTGAGTTGTACATGCGTAGAATGTGTATGATCATCCTATTGACGAACTCTGTTTGCTTATTAGTTTGAGGGTGGAAAGTCATGGACTTAGCAAGTTTGGTATCCAACATCGATGAGAGATTTGACCAAAATGCACTTAGGAATCTGCTGTCTCGATTTGAGACAATGGACTATGGGATCCAAAAGTGTATCCACACTCACTCAAAGAAGAGCTTAACAATGATCTCTGTTGTGATACTCTTCTTGCAGGCCGCCATAATGGTCATCTTAGAGAATCTGTCGATGACCATGAAAACACAGTCATTGTCGTGCTTAGTAGAAGGAAGGCCCGACATGTAATCCATGGAGATGGATTCCCAAGGTCGACTAGGATTAGGAAAAGGAGTATTTAGGCCTTTCTTCTTGATGGTTGGTTTAGAAATGACGTAGGAAGTGCATGATCGAATGTAATTCCCAACATCCTGACGATGGTTCAACAAATAAAAATAGTTATGAAGTACTTCCACTATTTTATCTACTCCAAAATGTCTAGTGACTCGATTGTAGTGTGTTTCGCAAATTATCTTGGCATGCTCGCTTGCAAGAACACAGATGTGTTACAGGTGGCATAGTAGTGCATCCTGAAGGTGAAAATTTGGAACTTTCTTGCCTTCCAGGAGTGTTTGGTATGTGTTGCTGAATTTTGGGTCGCTCTTGTAAAGTTGTGGCCACCTCGAAGTCTCGTGTCAACAACAGTCGAGCATGGTGATTAACACCATGATTGGTGGTCCGTTGAGGCAGTCTGCGACATTATTCGTGTTTCCCTTCTTGTACTTAATGTTCAAATGGAACTGTTGTGGGCATGTGGACCATTTTTTATTGTGATAGTTTTGTAACTTCCCTTGTGTCTGTATTAAATGCAAGGGTCAGTGGTCTGTATGGATGACCATTTCCTTCCCCATAATGTAATGCTTCCATTGATGGTAGGCATACATAATGGGACACATTTCTTTGTTGTAGGTGGGATACTTTCAGACCGTGTCTGAAATTTTCTCATTGTGGTAAGCCACTGATGCTCCTGCTGAGTAAGAACTACACCAATAGCATAGTCAGAGGCATCTATCTCAACCTCAAATAGTTGTTGCATATATGGTAATGTGAGCACTAGTGCAGAGCAAAGGCGATTATTGAACTCAAAAAACACCTTCTATTGGGTTTTATACCAAAAGAAACTTTCTTTCGCTCTACCCTCGGTGACTTGACTTAAAGGCCAAGTGATATGAGAGAACCCCAACACGAACCTGCAGTAGAAATTTGCAAGACCCAAAAAGCTACGGAGCTTTGTTAGAGTGGTTGGGGCTAGCCAATCTTGAATGACTTGTATCTTGGTTGGGTCCACATGCACACCCTTCTCATCAATGATGTACCCCAAATACTGAACATGGGTCATGCCAAAAGTTCATTTCTCCAAATTGGCACACAACTTGTGTTAATGTAGGGTTTGGGGGACCTCTCGAATATGGTGGAGGTGCTCTTCCCAACTCTAGCTGAAGATCAAGATGTCATGTAAAGACACCACCACGAATGCATTGGTGAAGGGTATCACGATGTTGTCCATCAATCTCATGAAGGTTGTGGGGGCATTCGTTAACCCGAAATGCACAACCAACCATTCGAAAAGGTTCTCCTTGGATTTGAAGGCAGTTTTCCACATATTGGAGGGTTTGATAGGCACCTGGTGATAAACAGACTTCAAATCAATCTTGCTGAGATATTTGGCCCCCTTTAGCTGGTCCAACAAGTCATCAATTCATGGGATTGGGTACCTATTTATTACAGTGATTTTGTTCAGCACCTAATAGTCAATACAGAGTCTCTAGGTCCCATCCTTCCTCTGTACCAATACAATTGGGCTCCCACAGGGTGATGAGATTGGCATGATGTGACCTTTCTGCAACAACTCTTGAATATGCCTCTTAATCTCATCATTATCCAGAACAGAGCATCGATGGATTGGTCCATTTGGTAGTGGAACACCCGACGTCATATTGATGGAGTGCTTGACCTGACAGTGCAAAGGCACCCCTATAGGTGAGGAGAAATGTCCTTATACTGCTCCACGACCTTGTCCATATGTTGTTGTTGTGTGGAAGAGCCTTGTATATAAGTCGTGGCCACAATATTCTTATTTCCTTGAGGGAGAATGATAAGGAAAAAAAATTCTTAGTCTGTGAAGTGAAGTTATTGCATTGCTTTGCAGTGATCAAATAGATGGCAGTATGTGGGGCTACCTCTGGTATCTTGTACAACTTATTTCCCAAATTAATAATCATAAAACGAGGTCTAGACTCATATATAACATGCCACTTCCACAAGTATGGTTTTCCTAAAAATACATCACATACTTCAATAGGGGAAACATCACACAATACCTCATCCGTGAAGGGCTTAATGTTGTAGGGAAGGTGTCACTATTGGCTAACACAAAGATCTTGTCCTTGGTGAAGCCACCCGATGGTGTATGGCTGCAGATGTGTTGTAGTCGGTAGGCCCAGCTGCTTTACATCCTCTACTGAAATGAGGTTCTCTTGGATCCCTCTATCGATAATGAACTATAACGGAGAACCCTTGTCCGACATATGTGAGTGGAAGAGGTATTCCCCCTCCTCTGGATCTTCAGGCTCATTCTTCTGGATCTTGGTGGTGGCCACAGTGGCACTGGGCTTTGCATAAATTATCTGCTTCCCTTTGTCATTCCCCTTGTCGGGTTCTTACTTAGAGTCGGAACATGCATCTGACTCGGAAGCCTTCAGCTTAAGCACCAGTGACTTCTTGGCCCAACACTCACTCATGTTGTGAGTGGAGATCTTTTGGAACTCACACCATTTTCTTGTGTCCTTCTTTGGCTTCATCATGCTTTTCTTTTCTTGTAGCTTCAATGGGTTGTCTTGGGTCGCCATGCCTTGGCTTCATCTTTTTATCTACGGTTTGGGGGCGCCTTTCCTTTGCTTCGTATTTGCAGATCCAAAATCTCACTTCTTCTGTTTAAACTTCTGCTCAATATTTACACTGTATTGATGCACCATTCTGAGCAAGAATATTTCCAGGAACTCCATCTCATCCTGGATGTACCTATGTAGGAAGCTATAGTACTTTAGTACCGAATGTCTCTCAGAGTCCTTGATACCCAAGTTCACGCGAAGGGTATGAAAAACATTAGTAAACTCTGGCACATCTTGGTCTCTACCCAGCTACAATGTGGTCCACCTTATGTATTTATCCTTATAGCTACAAGCCTACTTCAGACCTTAGAAAAACACTGTTTAGGGGGTCAAAGCTGCTCCGGAAGTTCAGGACCTGCAAAACTGCTAAAAATAGTAAATGCTGCAATAAACAAGGAAACAGATGAAACTGACTAGAGATCTAGGTGGAATAGGTGGGTGGCCACCAATATCCACCTAGATCAATGTGTGATCTGAATTAGATCATTATATAGTTTTTAATCCATCTCGATGCATTTGGAGTGGAAAAAGTGGAGGAATTAGCTCATAGAACCGTTTTTACTGGTGGGGCCCAATTTGGTGAAATGAGGTCTGAAACCTATGGGAGAATTTTGAGGCATCAACCAACATTTTTTTGGGTAAAATTTTTCTGCTTTAACGCAACACCTTTTCATGCAACTCTACACACAAAGACCTTTCCAACAACGCCAGAAGCGCGTCAATAGGAGTTCGTACATATGCAAAAGTTATGTCACTCAAAAGTTGACCTATCCTATTTTCACACCTATAGTTCAGGAGGATGCCTCTTCAGCCCCCATTATTTATGGAAAGGGTGCTAGCCACATGTTTGTGATGTAAAGGACTCTAGAAGACTCTATTTTGTAACTCTAGTTAAGAGTTGATGTAGTCAAATTTAACTACTAGTGGGCTATCAGACTGTGTTATAATCAAGCCACTAGGAGGAAGAGGAATTCCATTTGTTACACAAAATATTGTCACCATGACTTTTTACAGTCAGTGTGAGTCTATCACCACTCATACTGTCCTCCTTTGCAAGTCTCAAACCTCAGCTCTTCATGTCAAGCTTTAAAAATGAGAGAAAGTCTTTGAAAATCTATAAACCTTTGGTTCAGCACTTTCTCTTACCATTACCTGCAGTCCTGCACCCCTTTGTCATGTTACCTGCGGACCTGCCCGCTCTGTCTCTAAAGGAGTGGGTGCAGACCCCTATGAAAGTAAAAAAGGTGCAATTTTATTCTTAAAAACTCACTTTGGGTTAATTCTGGACGCTTCTAGAAGGAACCTTGACTTGGTTGGTTTGCTCCTAGGTGGTTCATGCATCCCATAACTAAAGGAGCTAACCCCTTGATGAGAGGAGCTTATCCCTTTGAAGGAGGACTCTATCCCTTTGAAGGTGGACCTAGTAACTTCCCTCCTCTACACTATAAATTGAGGCATTGGGCTGGTTGCTAGGGAGGTTGAAAGTTGAACATTTTTTAGGGTAAATGCTATTGGAATTGGGACTTCCTAGTTAAGCTTGAGAGGAGAGATTACATACCTTTTGGCTTCTTTGGGAAGAGAGCGAAACTTGTCAAAGTAGAGGAGATTCTTACTGGACCCTGGGAGGAGCTTGTACAACACCAAGACACCAAGGTTGTAAAGTTCTTCTTTGGTTAAAGTTAATACAATCAGATTCATTTTTCTCAATAAATTGTCTTCTATGGTTTATTTCATGAATTCCATGATCATCATGATAAATATGGTTTATTATATTGGCTATGCAGGTGCTATTTGATATGTGTGCTTGTTTGTGTTTACAGATTCTTTAAAAGGGAGCTCATTTGGACAAACGGAGCGTGGCTTCCACAAACTAGCACTGGACCTGAGGTAGGCCTAAAACTCCTGTTGGCCTTTATTTATAAATTGCATATTTAGAGAAAGATAGAATTTGTTTGGTTTGCTTGTCGCTAGATATCATTAGATACTAGGGAGATCGGTCTTGTCCGCAACAATGATTTATCCGCCAGACAAAATGGCGACTCCGATGGGGACTTGAATTTTTGGTTTTTACCTTTGCTTTTACTTTGACTTGAGAAACTGTTTGTTTGTTTCTAGTTTTTGCTTGCTGTGTGGGATTGGGTAGGTTTTTAGATTTTGAATTGTTTTTTGTTTTTCACATTTTTTTAGAGTGGACCGCACCTGTTGTTTGTAACATAGTGCGGACATACCCGTAGTGTTCATTTACTACACAATGCGGTACTGCACCTGGTTATACCAGGGGCCTGTGGACCCTGTCAAAAATTGGAAAAACTTAAAACATTTTCATTCAGTTAAGCTTAGGATTTGTTTATGTGTTTTAGCCTCTGCCCAGATCTGTACGTGTCTTGTCAGAAACCTTTCGTAGGTTAATTCCATTGGCATTTAGGTTTTAGGTGAATTTCTAGAAGTTTTGTGTGCTTGGCTTGATTTTCGTTTGGTCTTTGTAGTAACTCAGAGCTTAGAAGCCTTAGAAACCTCGGATCACCTTGGTTTTTGTTGGTCTTCTTATGAGTCTGACCAATTTGTAAAATCTGCCTTTGTTGAGGAATACATCTCGTTTTTCTCTTTGTGAAGCTTCGAAAGAACTTGTATTAAAAGTTTCGGATTTCATTTTTAAAAAGAAAAAAAAAGCTAGTTGTTTTTTGATTAATTTGTTATTCTGAACAAGTTGGTCCTTAGTTTGCTGATAACTAAGTAAAACATCCTTGAAAATAAATTTTGTAAGATTTTGCTTCAATTAGATTTTTAGAATTTATAGATCTCAAGATTAGATTTTTTAATAGTTTTGAGTATTTTATAAAATTAAAAAAAAAAATCTCTTTTGAAAAAGTTTGTTTTTGTAGTATTTGAGTGTTTCAAAAGAAAGGGAAATATTCGTGAGCATAATTAGTAGTTTCGTTTTTGAGTGTATTGAAAAAGACAAAAAGTTCTTATTTTCATTTGATTGTTAAGGAAAGATTTGTTTTTACAAGCATTTGCATTCTCAACTCTTTATTTAGCTAGAAGTTCATTGAAGAAAAAGGATTGTTTATCATATTAAGTGGATTTTTAGTGTTTTGGAGTTGAGTCTTCACACCATAAAGTTTCATCTCCGCACCTTTTTACTTAAGAAAAACCCAATAAAATTAACGCTTAAAGTAAAATCTATCTAGCAATCTTTTATGTCTAGGGCTCTTTATCACCAACATAGCTTAGGCTAGTATCTTGGAGTAGGGAGTAATTAACTCTCCAAGATAGTAAAAACAAACAAGTAGCTGTATCTTACGATAGGAGATAAATTCCAATTGTTACATCTATGCTCTAGGAAGCTCCTCTTAAAGGAGTCAAGAAGGAGGTCATATCCGAACTTGTGGGGTAATCAATCCTTCCTCATTGGGAACGATAGCAGATATACACGTATTAAAAATGGTAAACCTCAGATTAACCATTTTCGAGGAGCCTGGGGTCACTTGTTGGTAAACCTTGGATTATGTCAAGGAGCCTTCAAGGGGATTGAGCTTGTTACTCTGCCCTCGCATGTGTATCGGATCACAGACTGTTCCCCCAGGTATATTTTTTTCTGTTGGTAACCATAGTGACCATAATCTATAGGATTCTTTCCTAAAGTGATGGTGGAGGGAAGATCCCACTATACCTAGAGCAGACATCGGCTAGACTCACTTGGATTTTTTGGGGGGTTCTCTTCACTCGAGACGGTTTAGTGGAGAAACTTGTGCCAGTCTATTCATTAAGCAGGTTGCCGGGGTAATTTTTCCAACCGCCATTTCTGTATTGAATTATGCGACGTTGGATTTCATCACCAACTAGTGTTTTCGGTACGGAAAGTTATTGTTTGTGTGTGGTTTGACCTCCTAGATTCTTTAGGCGTGTGATTCAAAATTGTTTGGTTCTTTAGAGACTTTAGGTGGTTTTCATTGATATTTTTCTTTGTTTGCATGTGAAGTAATTAAAATATTTAGTCATGGCTGAATTACTGAGGAAGTCCCGTAGACTTCGGGGCCAACCTCCTGAGTTTTCACCAAGCTAGTTTGAAGAGCTACGAGCCCTTGTAACTCCTAGTGACAGTAGAGTTGGGTCACTTGAAGAAGGAGAGTCTTCTTTAGTTGTACATCCTGATTATCAAGTTCAAGCACTAGAGTATATTATTGAACCTGTTTCATTTTCCGAAGTTATTGGTAGTTTTTCTTCTACTAGTGAATTAGCCGAGGAACCTGAAATTCTGAACCTGGAACTGAACCTGCTGCTACTCCATCATCAGGATTTGCCTCTCCAACTTCCAGTGGTCTTGGTTCACCCTGGGTAGAAAGAGTCATTACCCAAAATCTTCCTTCTGGACTTATTGCTATTGAAGAACTTGTTACTCTAGAAGAAGGTATATCTATCCCTAAAAATCGACCAGCTATAGAACTTAGGGAGCGTGAATCGATCTTTTATAGTCCACCTAGGAGGGACGCTTGGTATCTTTCATTAACCAATTTTTTGGAAAACCTAGGACTAAGTTTTTCACCACCTCGCATTCCTTTTCATCCAAGACCTAGGGGTTATTATCCTCCTTTGAATATGTCGAGACAATCATCTAAGTTTTCTCAATCTCCAGAAACATTTTTATATGGTGGTCCTTCTGTTCCCTCTGGGTACTAGTCACTTACTGGTACTTTTTCGGGAGCATCTCCTCAACCCGTTGAACAAGGGTTATTAACTGGTAATAACGGAACTAAACCGTTGAGTGTAGAAGATATTCTTATGATGTCAGGTACTATTCCAAATCCGCAACCTCAAGGTATCCAGTTACCGCCTGGGGGGAAGCCTCAAGGTCCTCAATTATCGCCTGGGGGCAACCTCAAGGTACCCAATTACCGCCTGGGAGGCAACCTCAAGGACAGTACATACCTACCGGACAGTACATTCCTCAAGGTCAACCCCAGACTCAGTATGTACCTCAAGGTCAACCCCAATATCAATATGTACCTCAAGGTCAACCCCAATATTAGTACGTGCCTCAAGGTTATCAACCTCAATGTCAGTACCCAACCCAAGGTTTCCAACCACCTTCAGGTCAATCATTTGTCCAAGGAGTTGGAAATGCACCTTTGAATTATCAAACCTACCCTCAACGCGATTATGGTCCTTCATATGCTCAACCTTCTATGGGTCCATACCCTGGAATGAATTTAGTGTGGGATCCATCTCAATCCCAACAGATCTTGCAACCGAATGTGCAGTTGTCATCACAATCTGGACAACCCTTGGTTTCTAGTTCAACCCAACAACCTGTCCAGCCTACTATTCAAACTTCTACACCTTCTGTAGTTTCTCATCCTGGGCCTAGTTCACCTCGAAATCCACCTCAAACGATTGATGCAACTGCTGCAACATCTATTCCATCTACCTTGCCTACTTCTGGAGTATCGACAACTCCGGTTTCTACTGTTCCTGTATCAATTCCTCAAGCATCCTTACCTTAGTTTGGACCCACAATTCAGACTTTGGTTCAAATGCCTGTAGGAAAACTTGGTCCAAGTACGGTTGTCATAAGTCAACCTAAATTTACTTATCAACTGTACCAGGGACAGTACCAATTCAGTCCTGCTGTGCAGAACCCAGTGTATCAGTATCAACTGTACCCTGGATATACTTATCAGCAACCTCAACAACCCCAGTACGGTCTGGTTAATCCTAGTTTTCCGGGAGGATATAATATCCCAAATGCAATTCCAATTCCTAGTTATCCTGGATATCCTCCTCCTGGGGCTGGTCTCATGACCCAGAGTTTCAGAGACCCTAATTGTCAGTTACCATTCATTGCAACTTTGGACTTGCCTGATTTGTCATGCCTTATGAGCGATCTGATTAATTATCTTCCGTTTTGGCCGCCAATGCCGAATAAGTTTCCTAGTGACATGCTAAAGTTTGAAGGTAAATCAGGAGAGGATCCGTCGAACCATGTGATGAATTATCACCTCTGGTGTGCATCTAACTCCATTTCAGATGATTCAATTCATTTACGCTTTTCCAACGCACTCTAATTGGTCTTGCGGCCAAGTGGTACATTGAGTTACCGTGAGCCACTTTTTATAACTTTAGTCAGCTAACTACTTCGTTTTTAACTCATTTTCAGTTGCCTATAAGATATGACAATGGCACAGAATTATTAACTTCATTAAAACAGTCAATGTCCACTTACATTTCAGATCACATTCATGAATGGAGACATCGACGACATTTAGTGAAAGTTTTTATTCCAGATCAAATCTTAGCAGAATGGTTTTTTAAGTCATTATTACTCAAAATAATTGAGGATGTATCTAAGGCAGGAGTTGTTACTGAAGAGCAAGTAATTTCTCAAGCTTAGTACCTTGACCTCGTTTATACGCAGTCGGGTACGTTACACGAAAAAATCCCTGACCTTCCTAAACAAAATCAAGTAACTGCGGCTCCTTCAGGGTCTCATTCCGCTGATGGTATGATTGGTACAGTTAATACCAAAAGTAAGAAGAAATATTCTAAGAATTCTTCTCCTATTATAACTTTACCAGATTCCCCGACAGGAGACTCTTCCATGGAAATTTCTGCCGATATTCATGTTGTAGAGTCATCTACAGCCAAATCAAAATCTGACGGTAAAAAGAAAGGGAAGAAGAAAAATAAATCAGATAAAAATGCGAAAGAGAAACCAGAAAAAATGGAATCTACTGATGAGAAACGCAAACCTCCTTATCCTTGTCTCATTTTTAATGAAGAGCATTTTACAAGAGACTGCCCTCATCGCGCTGAGGTTGTGAAAATTGTCAAAGGTTCTCAAACGCCTACTATTTTGAAGGATCCTTTTCCTAGTCAAGATAGTAAGATGATAGGTTCTTCCTAAAATGCCTTAGAAGAACCCATAATGATGATGTCCCATGTTAGGATTGCGACACGATCACAAGATTATGGAGGTAAAATTCCTGTTGGTGGTAAGGAAGCAGAATCTTCTAATTTGAACCCATCAACTTCAACTCCCGGCTCTAATCCACTACAGATCGAGAAACCTAACCCAGACTTCGTAATCAAACCGCCCGCCAAGGGTATACTTCGAAAGTCAGCTTTCAATCCACATGCGAGAGCTGCTCATAACTATAACATTGTTGAAGATTTAGCTATTTCACCTTCAGCAATGTCGGCTTTGGAGGTGCTGCAATCATGTCCAGCACAACGTAAATTGCTATTGTCGGCTATAGGAGCTGTTGATATTCAGGGCTCGAACCTTATAATATTCGATTTAGAAAATAGTACACCTCGCTTACCTCATCAAATGGATTTCCAGATTCCAGTGTTAGTAAAAAACAGACCTTGCTATAAGACTGTAATTGATGAGGGAGCTTCAACGTGTATTATGTCAATCTAGTGTTGGAGATCGCTTGGTTCTCCTACACTTAATCAATCCCCGACGATTCTAAAGGCTTTTGATGGTTGTGGGTTCCATCCTTTTGGCATTCTATAGGATTTACCTATAGGGGTTGAAGGCAAAGCTGTTAATCTAAATGTGGAGGTGGTTGATGCCCCTCTAGATTACAACCTTCTCTTGGGTCGTAGTTGGTCTTACGCTATGACTGCTGTTGTTTCATCGGTCTTTCGGCTTATAAAGTTTCCTCATAATGGAAAGATTGTAACTATAGACCAGCTAACTTACTTTTCATCCGACCCAGCCTCTTCTGAAAGTATCCAGCATGTTGAAAAAACAACTATCCCTTATAAGGATGTTGGAGTAGGACTAGTTAAAGATTCTGGTTTACTAGGAACTTTTTCCTTTCCTCCTCCTAATGTATCGCCATCTACTGCAACCATTCATATGATTTCATCAGACACTATTGTTAATGATGATCCTTGGATCGTACCTTCCGAATCTGAGATAGATTCATTTTGTGATGCTATGCCTTTGAGTCCATATGAAATTGCGTATCAAGCCGTACAGTCATTTTCCGACCCTTCTTCGACCGAAATTGACTTAATGAATGTGGTCCATGAAGAATCACTTTCAACATCAAACTCAGATTCAACAGCTTTTTCTGAACTTGTTCACACTGATGAGCAAATTCGTGAAATCTTGTTTGTTGATGATTTACCATGGGAAGATCTTCAGCATAGATCTTCGTTTTTACCTGAGATTGATCACTTTGAAAATGATTTTTCATCTATTTTTACAACTGATTATGTCAAGGAACCTCATAATCCATTGAAAAATCTTGATTCTGAGTTAAATTTGGAAAATATTTCTCGAACTATTCCTATTGACATTTCGGTTAAGCCTGGAATTGTTGAAAACATTCATATAGGTGCCTCTTATACGAAAGATTAAATTCAAACATATAAGGCCCTATTTCAAGAATTCTGCGACATGTTTGCCTGGTCATATGAGGAAATGCCAGGAATTGACCCAGCAATTGTTGTTCATGAAATCAAAACTTACCCGGATGCTAAACCCGTCCGACAACATTTGTGTCAGATCCACCCGCGAAATGCTGTTGCTATTAAAGCAGAAGTTGAAAAATTACTTAAAGCAGGTTTCATTTATCCAATTCCCTTAACGGATTGGGTATCAAATATCGTTCCTGTTAACAAAAAACAAGGAGGTCGGTTATTGGGATTTTTTGTTTCAAAAGCCGGCATTCTTGTCGATCCCTCGAAGGTTGAAGCTATTGTCAAATTGCCTCCTCCTTCGACTCTTCGCCAACTCCAAAGTTTGCAAGGGGAAGCGAACATTTTACATCGATTCAATCCTAACTACACCGAGATAACAAAGGGTTTTACCCGGTTGTTAAAACAAAATACTCCATTCTTTTGGGATGAGATAGCTGACAAATCTTTTGATGCACTAAAACACGTGTTGACCCATGCACCGTTATTGCATCCTCCCAACTACAACCAGTACTACTTCTTATATCTCGCCGCCTCTCATTCCACCATCGGAATGGTGTTAGTTTAGGAAGACGAATTCGGTAGTGAACATGTGACCCCACACACCGTTATTGCATCCTCCCAACTACAACCAGTACTACTTCTTATATCTCGCCGCCTCTCATTCCACCATCGGAATGGTGTTAGTTTAGGAAGACGAATTCGGTAGTGAACATGTGATTTATTACCTTAGTCGCACTTTGAATCCAACTAAGCTAAAATATTTACATGTGGAGAAATTGGCCTTGGCAGCTGTTCAAGCTGTCCAACAATTTCGTCATTACATTTTACTACGCAAAACCATTATAATTTCCGATTGCAACCCTATGATCTATATTTTGACCAAACAATTGCTAGGGGGTAATGATTCCAAATGGATTGTTATCCTACAGGAATTTGACTTGGAGTTTGAAAAATCTAAGTCAAAGAAATCTTTAGTTTTTGCAGAGTTGATGTTTGACTTCCCGCGTGCTGATACTGAAACTGTGGCGGAAGAGCCCATTGCGGACGAATCCTTGTTTCTAATTAGCACTCTTGATCCATGGTATGGAGATATCATAGTTTATCTCCAAACCAATCCTTTCGGCCTGAAATTTCAAGATCTTAGCGTCAAAAAATACAATTCCAATCCCAACAATTTAAAATTATTGGAGATACACTTTATCATCATGGGGCGGACTCTGTTTTCCGACGTTGTTTAATTCATGAGGAAGTTGAAAGGGTCCTAAATGATTGTCACTCTGGAGCGTGTGGTGGTCATATGTCTGGGTTTGCCACAGCCCAAAAGATATTGTGCGCTGGCTATTTCCGGCCATCTTTATTTAAAGACTGTATTAAAGCAGTCCGAAAATTCCACAACTGCTAATTTTTTGATCGAAAGATGCACGCTCCACCTACTCCTCTCCACCCTCTAATTATCGTCGGTCCTTTTGCGAAATGGGGTATCAATTTTATTACATGTAACCCTCACTCGGCCAGGGGGCATGCGTATATCATCCTTGCGGTAGATTATTTTACCAAGTGGGCCGAGGCGATGCCTACATTTTCGGCAGATGGCAAAACTGCTGTGATTTTCATTTTCAATCATATAATTGCTAGGTTCGGTGTTCCACAAGCGATTATCACTGATCATGGGCGTCATTTTCGAAATATTATGATGGCTAAACTAAAAGACCAACTTGGCCTGCGTCACGATAGTTCAACTCCATATTATCCACAAGCTAATGGTCTGGTTGAAGCCATCAACAAAGTTCTACTCATTATGATCTGACGAATCATTGGGATTCATAGGTCGAATTGGCATAACATGTTATTTTCAGTGCTTTGGGCGTATCGAACCTCAGTTAAAACATCAACCGGTTTCACTCCTTTCCAACTAGTTTACGGTTTGGAAGCTGTGTTACCCATTGAATGTGAAATCCCGTCATTGCAAATGGCATAGAATTACTTCCAACCACTTCCGAAGAGGAGGAACATTTGTTGTACTTGGCTCAGCTAGATGAGAATCGACGTGATGCTGCACTAGCAATTGAAACGCATGCCAAATGTATTAAAGCTCAATATGATTGAAATGTTACACCTCGTAATTTTTCGGAAGGAGACGTAGTCTTACTGTACGGTCAAGCAAATGATAAGTTGGGCGCTGAAAAATTCGTACCCATGTGGCATGGTCCTTATGTTGTTAAGAAAAAGCTGGCAAAAGGGGCCTATGAATTGGTAGACTTTGACGGAGTCTCTTTAGGTAACCCAGAAATGGTCTTTACCAGAAGAGATATTATGCTTAAATCTAGGTGTGGAGATTTTTAGTTAGGTTAGTTTTCTTTCTAGCTGGTGTGTTTTAGATTAGAAAAGTGTGCTTAGTTTAGAGAGTGTTTTTGTCATTATTCCTGTTTATCTTGATTTTACTCTTGATATTGCAGATGTAGACGTCTCTCCAAACATACATTGGTTTTGCTGATGGTGCTTGTCGTAATACACGGAACATTTCTTTCGCAACTTGGGTTATCTATTCGCCCTCTGATGAGTTGGTATCTATGCATGGGGTAAGCCTCGATCAAACAACGAACAACATTGCAGAGTATAGTGCAGTGATTGAGTTATTATTTGAATCCATCTCATTTGGGATTCGGAGTTTGATTGTGAGGTTAGATTCTGAACTCGTTGTATTGTAGCTTAATAGAGTTTATGCCATTACAAATCTAGTGTTATTGAGATTATTTTTGAGAGTTCGTCTCTTGGAACGTGAATTTGACTATATTGAATATCAGCATATTCCAAGATATTTAAATACATTAGTAGATGCAATTGCTTCTCGAATGTTAAGTAGACATTTGCAATAATCAAACAAGTAAATTTAAAAACATTCCATAACATGTTTTACAAGATAGCCGCTAATAGTGATATAGCATAGCATAGAAGTGTGTCAAATATACACCATCTTCGATCATAGGTTGAAAAACACCTTATGATCGACAAAAATGATAGTAAAAAAAGCAAAAATGTCATATGAGTCTACAATAGGCGATCATCCTATCACTGGTGATGATCACGATAAGAAACCACTATATGGGCCACCCTACAAATGAACCTCCTGAAAGGTCCTGGGACCCCAATCACATAGCGTTGTAGCCTAAGAGGAATGTCATCTATGCTAGTCTCTGGAATGTCTGTTTTCAAATGCTCTAGATGGTTTTCCAATTCGGCCAAGGTCTCTGTAGATTCGTCCCGTGGGGTTGGTGCTGCTGCAGCTGGCTGTTTCCTCTCATAGGGCCGGAGAGTGGCTGGTCGTCGTGGAGCTACATTTGCATTCAAAACATTTTACTATCAATTTTGGGATGATTTAAAAACAAAAAAAAATTAAATTAGAAAATTTTGAATATGATTTTACCTGAGTCAACCCATTGCTCTCCAAGTGGAAGAGCCATGTCTGGGTCACCATGATAATCCATCCCAGCAAAAGGAAAATCCTGAATAGTGAAAACTTGGTTCTCCAACCAATGAAAATACTCAGGACGAAATCGAACAACCTCTGAACCCTCCTCATGATGACAGGCCATAACTGCAACCCAACGCATCAGTTTGGGCTCTCGGGGAAGTCCAACTTCAACGGAAATATGCTGTGGGACCAACATTGGGACCCTCTCTAGACCAAAGCCCACAACTAAGAAACCATATCCAAAGTTTTTTAGTTGCCCGTTCTTTGCTCTAGTCAGTTGACCTTTTACATTAGCCAACACAGCTTTGCACCAGTTAAAGACAGTGCCTCGAAAGCAGTCTACTGCCATCCGCATTTGGGATCTAGTGGCCATATGTAGTGATCCGCTTCCGTAGAGCCTGGTGAAAATAAATGCAATAACTTAGAGTTCAGGATGGGAAATGGTTTTGATATCAATCCCTTTGTCCTTGGTTTTGTCGTTACAAAACTCTAGTCAGAGGCTATTGACAGACTGGCCACCTGGCCTAGTCCCGAATAGAGTCAATTGTTCACCTCTCTTAGGCAAACCAATCAAAAAGTAAATGTCTTCCGGCTCCATTTCGAGCTGGTGGCCACCAATAATGAAACACTGGTCATGCACATTCCACCTGTCTACCAGCGATTTCAAAAAGTCTACTTGGGCCCTCATGCCAGGTATGGCCTAGAATTTATATAGCCTGCATGCCCTCAATGCATCTATTGAGGGTTGATGATTTAGTGCAGCAGAATCCACATCCTCGTGCTCCCGTTCCCGCTAGCTAAGCATAATGTATACCCTACATTCAAAGAAAAGGCAGATTAGAACATCTTAAATCAAAGTTTTTGGGCACATATTGGAAAATTTGGAATGTTAGAACATATGCCGCGGGGACCACACCCTCTAAGATAGAGACAATGCGTGGGTCCACACTCTGCCTATACAGTGGGTGCGGGCCCCCGCGAGCGGACCTTTAAACAAATTTTTTCTAAAAAATCAAAATATAAACCTAAAAACAAAATTTCAAACGGTTGAAATGCAAGAGTAAGGTGATGTGGATTACCTGGAGGTGATGGTGTTCGATTCCAACAGATGGATTTTCCGCAATCTTCATGGAAAGTTTCTTACCCAAAAGCTCTCTTTCTCACTCTGAAGTCAAACGGTAAAAATGAATTTACAAAAGCCCTTTTTATAAGCTTTTTTGAATAAATGAATTTTTAATTTGTTTATTTTTCACTTTAAAGAGGTAACTTTTGAAGCATTTTTATTTATTTTAAAAAAGTATGAGTAATGTTTGAGTTTTTGTGAAGGATAATGGATTTTTCAGGAAAAATTCATCATTGTCGACAAAAAACATTAGAGTCACCTTTAAGCTCTTTTCTGACTCCTAAAATATGAAAAGATTGCCGAGTTTTTCTTTTTAAGCTTGTTAAAATGGAATTAAAAAGACGGTCCACTTACAGCTCTTTTCTGACCATAAAAACATGAAAAGATTGCCCGATTTTTGTCGTTTCAAATTCGATATTGGTTATAAAACGATGTGTCATTGATCACTTTTTTACCTTTTCGGATCAGAGAAACTAATTATGAAAAGTACTCCTTGATCGTAATGGTCAAGCGGTTCTCTCAAGTATTATTTTATACTTTTTCAGGCTTGGGAGACACAAATTTACGAAAAAGGACAACCATGGAGTTTTCTTAAATTTTTTCAGACTCCCTAAAATTGAAAAACACCGAGTTTCTCCTATACTGGACTCGTTAAAATCTAATAGTAAAGGACCTGTTCAATTACAAACAGGAATGGACCACTCCTTCTTAGGGTTCGAATTTAAACTAAGTTGGACTCATTCAAAGGATGAGCTTATAATCAAGCAAATGTTGTCCTCCTCAAGCTTGTCAAAAATAAAGAGGTACATGCCAGAAATGGTGGGGGAAAAGAGAGAAAAATGAACCTGTTTGTCATACTTTGTGTCTTGGAGAAACATTTAACCACTCTTGAGCACGACACTTTTTGTTCACCTGGGTTGGGAAATCCTTTGCCTAACAGTTAATCAAACCATATTGAAAGTCTTCAACCGATTTCTGGGTATTAGCTTTGGGTCAATTGCCACCAAACCATCTGCAGTGTCATTATGTGTTCAAGAGGTCAGTGCAAATAAACCATTCATCTGCAAAATATCTGTCATCCATCTTGACCATCCCTGAGTCAGTCCTTGCAACTATATTTCTTCAAACTTGATCTATGATTTCCTGTTGTGGGCTTGCCTACGACGAATCGCTTTCTATCGACTTCGGCTCATTATCTAGAAAGATGATCTAGAAATCATCAGTACCTTGGGATCTACATGCCTCAATGGCAGGTTTCTCACCTTTGACGATAGGTTGCATCATTGACCTTCGATCAAAGGATTCCGTGACATGTTCGACATCAACACATCTATTCACATTTCATGGATTGTACTGAGTACTTTGAGAGCCATTGAAATTAATGGTGGTTTCTCTCACACTTGTTAATAGTTTACATCATTGACTGGTAATCAAGTGGTTTCTTCCATGTTCAACTTCGACATATTCATTCACATGGACAGAATCGTACTATTTCGAGAAGTAGAAATCAAGACCCTGGATCTAGTTTCCACCATCTAGGCTGCGAGGAATTTTGTATTCATTATACAGTGGACTATTCATAAACAGATGGTTGTGCCCATACTGTCTCTACATGTGTCTATACTTGTGATGCATTACAAGATCATTCCTATATCAGAGTAGTTTAGTTAGTTTTCTAGTCAGTTTTGATCTAAGTATGGGAATGCCTACCTCAGCGATGATATGATCTCATATATATATTTTGCATTGAGTGTTTTTACAAGTTCCAACCAAGCTCTCCACAAGATGATCCTCTAAATGATAAAGTACTTCAATGTTCTTAGATGATAAATGAGATCCTCATCTACTACAGACTTCGCACTTTACGGGGCAATCCGTTACACAAAATATTGTCACCATGACTTTCTACAGTCAATGTCAGTCTATCACCACTCATACTGTCCTCCTTTGCAAGTCTCAAACCTTAGCTCTTCATGTCAAGCTTTAAAAATGAGAGAAAGTCTTTGAAAATATATAAACCTCTGGTTCCGCACTTTCTCTTACCATTACCTGTGGTCCCGCACTCCTTGGTCATGTTACCCCTGTGCGGACCCCTGTGAAAGTCAAAAAGGTGCAAGTTTATTCTTAAAAAATCACTTTGGGTTAATTCTGGACGCTTCTAGAAGGAATCTTGACATGGTTGGTTCACTCCTAGGTGGTTCATGCATCCCATAACTAAAGGAGCTAACCCCTTGATGAGAGGAGCTTATCCTTTTGAAGGAGGACTCTATCCCTTTGAAGGTGGACCTAGTAACTTCCCTCCTCTGCACTATAAATTGAGGCATTGGGCTGGTTGCTAGGGAGGTTGAAAGCTGAACATTTTTTAGGGTAAATTCTATTGGAATTGAGACTTCCTAGTTAAGCTTGAGAGGAGAGATTACATACCTTTTGGCTTCTTTTGGAAGAGAGTGGAACTTGTCAAAGTAGAGGAGATTCTTGCCGGACCCTTGGAGGAGCTTGTACAACATCAAGGCACCAAGGTTGTAAATTTCTTCTTTGATTAAAGTTAATACAATCATATTCATTTTTCTCAATAAATTGTCTTCTATGGTTTATTTCATGAATTCCTTGATCATCATGATAAATATGGTTTATTATATTGGCTATGCAGGTGCTATTTGATATGTGTGCTTGTTTGTGTTTGCAGATTCTTTAAAAGGGAGCTCATTTGGACAAACAGAGCGTGGCTTCCACAAACTAGCATTGGAACTGAGGTAGGCCTAAAACACCCGTTGGCATTTATTTATAAATCGCATATTTAGAGAAAGATATAATTTGTTTGGTTTTCTTGTCGCTAGATATCATTAGATACTAGGGAGATCGGTCTTGTCCGTAAGAACGATTTATCCGCCCGACACCATTCTTTCGAGAGAATGTTATTCCATAGCTGAGAAAAGATATCCATGAGAGATAGCACATAGAGCACACACAAAGGATTTATGCACTATAGTAGCCCACGGGCCACATGCATTACTTTTTTGTACATGTAGCCATATTTCTAGATAGAGAAAGAGAGTGAAGCCACCTCACCTTCTAGTTGGATTTTCTCTCGAAAGGGTTTCCCAAAGAGCATATCTTGTGTCTTATGTGTGTGTGATCTTATTTTTTCATTCTCTACTTTTCTACGGAATGTATATTCGCATGCATGCACTAATTATAGTTAAATCCTCAAATCTTAAAGTTTAATAAACTTTAATAGTGTAAAATTTTAGTATTTTAATATATTATTATTAGACCTGTTGTGATGAATTATCAAGTGGAATATCCATGGAAGTTTACAGATCAATAGTGAACACCACTAGCTCCAATAGTAGAGGATTAGAGCAACCACTTTCTCCTCCAAAAGAACTATCTTCCTTTCTGATGCCTGGTAGGAGGAGCCAAGATGAAAAGAATTTTTCATGAGCTATGAGGGTATATATGTAATGACGCCTCCCCTCATATCTACCCACTTTCACTGGCTTACCCAGGGTAAACATGAGATGAGGGGCTACTATGACAAGACTCAACCTCCTAGGTGACCTTAAGGAAGTGGACTTGATAGAAACCCATAACATAGACCTTTTATACCTACTACAAGATTCCCAGAAGCCTTCCTAGTCATCCCCATGACCAGTCCCTAGGCCCCACTGATTTTTTAGATAATTAAACCCTTGGATGCTCCCTTTATATGGACAAGGGCGTGTCTGGCAGGCTCCAGTCACTCCCACAACAATGCATGGGTGCATCTGGGGACTTTTCTCAGCAGTCATGTGGTTGCGACTCCTAGATTTGTGCCACTTTTCAAGCCAAAAATCTAGGTCACTGCCCAGAAACCCCTATAGATTTCAGAATCCATAATTTACATGACAACAAGACTTGCAAGAACAAAATTGGCTCCAAGAATAGGCCTGACCATCCCCAACTAAGATTGACATTCTGTCAAACAACTGGCATCAATGTAATCTACTGGACATGAATACAAGACAAAGTGTAAATGACTAATAAATCATATGATACTTGAAAAGAAGGATCACCACCCTCTTCTCTTAACTATTTTGACATCAATTAGGTCTTGCATCCATTACCCTTTCAGTTACAAGTGAATACATAAAATAACCATGACTATAACCAGTCATATAACCATTCTTATAATCAACATTAAACCATGTAAATAAAAATGAGATAACATACATTAAGGCCACTTAATAACAAGTACAAAAGTAAGAGAACTTAGCTTTCACTAAACATAGGAAAGAGCCAACCAGGTTCAGGACTTCCACCTACCACCCGACCATAGACATGGCTTAACCAAATGTTTCTTTCAGCCAGTCATGCCCATGCCATATTCTAAGCATGAGTATGGGATCTCATGGATAAACCAATCCAAAAACAACCAAGGGAATCCATATTTTAAACCACCTCCACCCTCACCAAATCGTGATCTCACCAAAACCGACACCGAGATCACAAAACCAAACCGAGCTAAGAATTCCTTCGAACTCCATCACTATCCTTAATGAATTTTTCATCTCCTTGTCTCTTAGTCTTTACCTCAATCCACATCGGATCACTAGGCCCTAAATTGAGACTCCACCCTCAGGCTTTACTGTGTATCTCGCCAAAATTGGTTAAGGGATTCCTAGGCCTTTGGGAATATTCCTGAGACCACCTCCGCCCTAGATTCTGAAACCATCCGGAAATTCCAAAGCTAAAAACTGAGAAACAATCCCATCACACCATGGATATCTGAAAAAAGGCAAGGCAAGGCTGAAAATCACTATCATAACTCGACAATACCATGCCACTGACAACTAAAGAACCAAATACCAACATGCAAAGCTATGCATGTCAAAATCAGCTAGGAAATCACACATGAAATATGTTACTTGCAAGTATTCTTGATGAAGCTGCTTGATCCAGCTCTTCCTTACTTTCTCTTTGTTTTCCTTGTCCTTCCTTTGCTTTCTTTTCCCTTCCTTGCTCCAAAGCTAGAATGCTCCAAGAAAAATCGAAGTGTCCAAAAGTGTGAGAGAGAGAGAGAATAATGAGAGAGATCCAATACTGAACTAAAAAAATGTTACAAACTGATCCTCATAAGCCCTTTTATTAATGAGGCCTCTATTTTCTTCATTTTCCATTATTTTCCTTCAATTTCCTCCTCACATGCAACCTTTATGAAAAAAGGTATTTATGAATAGGCTATAGTAGACCACCTGGATGCTTACATTTTGCCTTTACCTACTAACAATCAAAACATCTAGCCACGAACTTTTCCACTTCCTTCTTCAGATTTGTCCAACAGTAGAACTTCTTCACTACTGTTAATGTCTTTCGATATCGTGGGTGACCTGAGTATGGCTTGACACGAAACTCCCTCAAAATAAGTTTCTTGAGCTCACTGTAATCTGGCATATAGATCTTGTCCTTGAATCTCACCAAACCATCTACTGTGAGATAATAGTTTGCATCCTGATCACCTGTACCTATACCTATACTCTTTTGTAACCTATGTATAATCTCTATATACCTTTCATCCCGTTGTCTTGCTTGCAAGATCCTATCTTGTAAATATGTCCCATAAGATCTCATAGTTTCTATATGATTCACCTGTTCCTTCCTACTAAGAGCATCTACAACCCAATTCTCCTTTCCCTTACTATATCTAATCTCGAAGTCAAAATCACAAAGGGTAGAGAACCATCTAGATTGCCTAACATTTAGATTCGATTTGTCAAACAAGTATATAAACCCACTATGATCTCTCATTAATACAAATCTCTTGCTAAGGAGATAATTCCTCCACATCTTCAAGGCATGAATAATAGCTTCCAACTCAAGATCATGAGCCATGTAGTTCTGCTCGTGCTCATTCAACTTCCTGGACTCATAGCACAACACTTGTCCCTCCTGTATAAGGACTCCACCAAGTCCTCTTTTACATGCATCTTCACACATTAAAAACTCTTTATCCAGAACTACAATATTAAGGACTGTAGCATTGGTCAACAACTGCTTCAGCTGCTCAAAACTAGCTGCATGTTATTCTATCCATTTGAACTTATTACCTTTCCTTTGCAAGGATGTCATAGGATATCTGATGTGTGTGAAGCTCCTAATGAACCTCCTATAGTAACCTTCCAATCCCATGAATGATATCGCCTCATCCACATTCTTAGGAGCTTCCAACTCCATGATGGTTGTTATCTTTTCTGGATCTACTGCTATGCCTTCCTTGGAAACAACATGTCCCAAGTAATGCACCTCTTTCTGAAAGAAGCTCCACTTTCTAAGCTTGGAATACAATTGATGCTATTGTAGAAATATTAATATTGTTGCTAAATGCTCGACGTGCTATTTTTCATTCTTGGAGTATATCAATATATCATCAATGAAGACAATAACAAACTTTTCCAGTTAAGGACACATCGCACTATTCATCAAACAAATAAATGTAGCTAGGGAGTTAGTCAAACCGAATGGAACTACAATAAAATCATAATGCCCATACCTAGTCCTGAAGGTAGTCTTGTATATATCCTCTTCCTTGATGTGTACCTGATTGTATCCTAATCTTAGATCAATCTTAGAGAAAATTATTTCTCCCTTCAAATGATTAAAAAAATCATGAATCCTCGACAAGGGTACCTGTTCTTGATTTTCACCTTGTTCAACTACTTGTAATCAATGCACAATATGAGAGTACCATCTTTCTTATTTACGAACAACACAGGTGCATCCCAAGGTGATACACTTGGCCTAATGTATTCATTGTCAAACATCTCCTTTAATTGCAATTTCAACTCTACTAGCTCTGGGGTACTCATCCTGTAAGGTTCCTTCGATGTTGGTGCTTCCCCTGGCACAAACTCAATAGAGAAATCTACTTCCCTAGGAGGAAGTAACTCTGGAATCTCTGCTAGAAACACATCCTGGTACTTTTGCAATACAGGTTACCTCTTGAATATTTATGCATCCTCAACATCTTTACCCTTGTCACTAGATATATGCATTGCAAACATCACACAACCTTTTCTACAACTACGCTTAGCCTGTATAATGGTAACCATCCTCACTAATGTAGGCTTCTTCTTTCCCTGCAAAATTCTCTTTTCCCCAATATCATTTAGGCACTCAATGGCCTTGTCAAATTAATCCACTTTGGTCCTGTGAAGGTACAACTAATCCATACCCAAAAGCTTGCTATATGATCCCAATGGTGGTACATTTAAATCTGTTGTTGTAGGCATACCATTTAACTCAAATGCACAAGATCTTACCCAATGGTGAACTCTCTTCTTTGTACCTGTAGCCAACTATACCAACCAATATTCTGCATGCACTTCTTTTCTCAAACCACACTTATCCACCAGGTGAGGATTAATATAACTATAATTAGATCCAGGATCAATCAAAATAGAAACAACTTGATCACAATGCTTAGCGTCCATCTCAATGATAGATGCTTGATGATTTGCGTGCATGTTGTCCATAATTTCATAAATACAAGGAATGTTATGACCAACATCCCCAACTATATGCACCTCTTAAGAACTATAGATCTGGGTTCTACCAACCTAATACTGTGGACAATCCCTCTTACGATGATCCTTGCCAGATATCCAACACTGCAATGGTACTCTACCATTGCCTCTAGTGTGCTGCTCTCCATGTCCCTTCTCAATTGTATTAAACTTCTTGTAAGGGACCAAATTTTCTTTATCACCTACATCTTGAGGTCTTCCTCACTTTGGTGACCATTTTCCTTTAAGTTTCACATTTCATTTCAAGTCGCGCTTAGGCTCAAATTTGCGCTTTGACTACTCATAAATATGTTTTAGCTTTCAAATGGCCTCCTCCAATGGTCTAGGCTCATTGAAATCAATCTGGTCTCTGTATGCTAGTGACATTCCATTGATGAATCTCTGAACCTTGGCCTTCTCCTCCTAGAGGTAAGGAACATATCTCAACAACTCCAAGAACATGTTAGTATACTCATCATCTGTCATGGAACCCATTTGCAACTCATAAAATTCCTTAGCTCTGTCATCATAGTACCTTTTCGACAAACACTTCTTCTTGAGGAGCCTCCTAAACTCATTCCAAGTTGAGTCATCCTCTCGAATACCTTTAACATTCTTCATATCCTCCCACCAGATATCTACTTTCTCTTTAAGACTGAAAGTGGCTATCTTTTCTTTCATGTTCTCTGTATAGCTATGAAATCTGAAGAATTTATTCAACCCAAGCAACCATGCCTCAATATCTTCATACTTCTTTATCTCCCCATTGAATGTGGACGACTTAAATTTATTAAAATCCTTAGGAACGTACTCACCCTTCTTCTAAGGACTATGGTGATGATGACAATGGTAATGTCTCCTAGAAGAGGAACCAAAATGATGCCCACACATACCAGTCTTCCTGTCAAGTGTGTCCAATGATATGCCACCTCTAACTATGTCCTCTCTATCCAACCTATGTACAAAATGATACCTACTTCCATAGGCTCCATTGGTCATTTCTTCTTGTGTCTGACTGATCCTCATATGTCCCTATTTTTGCAACTTTGAAAATATATGTAGGATAGTTGCATTAACCTCTATGTATTTTTCCTAAGCCCTTACAAGTCTTTCTTGAGCCTCAACCAACCTGTCATTATCTACCTTGCAACTTATTATTTCTACCCTCAAGCTCCTCAATGTATCTTCCATACTAGGAGATTGCTTGTCTCCTTGTTGCCCAACTGATATGTAAGGAGAGTCACAAGAGCTATATATACCAGTTTGCTCGTCATCCTTGATTCTCTTCTTCCTGCAGGCACATCGTGTCAGAAAAACTAAATAGATACCAAAATAAAATCCATACCTCATCGATGTTCAAGGGAGGCATATCTCATTTGCAAGATCAATCCACATTAGCATGTACATGTATAATCATAAGCATATCCATAAACTCTACATATCAACATACACCATCATGCATTACCATACCAACTGTATACCATGATCCCATGCATGACAACCATAAACTTAACAACATAAAACCTTTCCCAAAGAGATTATAACTCATTATGATACCACCTTGTAACAATGACTCCCCTCATATCTACCCACTTTCAACAAATTAATGGGGGTAAACATGAGATGAGGGGCTACTATGACAAGAATCAACCTCCTAGGTGACCTTAAGGAAGTGGAATCAATGAAAACCCACAACACAAACCTTCTATACCTACTACAAGATTTCCATAAGCCTTTCTAGTCATCCCCATGACCAGTCGCTGGGTCCCACTGAGTTTTTAGACAATTAAACACCTGGACGCTCCCTTAATATGGACAAGGGTGCATCTGGGAGGCTCTAGTCACTCCCACAACAAGGCATGGGTGCGTCTAGGGAATTTTCTCCTCAGTCCTGTGCTTGCGACTTTGGGATTTGTGCCACTTTTTAATCTCAGAATCTAGGTCACTACCCAGAAACCCATGTAACTTTCATAATCCATAATTTACATGACAACAGGACTTGCAAGCCAAAAAATGGCTCCAGGACTAGGCCTGACCATCCCCAACTGGGATTGACATTCTATCAAACACTTAGCTTCAATGCAATCTACAGGACATGAACACAAGACACAGCATAAATGACTAATAAATCATATGAACTTGACAAGAAGGATCACCATCCTCTTCCCTTAACTGTTTTGACATCAATTAGGTCTTGCATCCATTATCCTTTCAGTTACAAGTGAATACATGAAATAACCATGACTATAACCAGTCATATAACCATGCTTATAACCAACATTATACCATGTAAATAACAATTAGATAACATCCATTAAGGCCACGAATAACAAGTACAAAAGAAAGAGAACTTAGCTTTTATTAAACATAGGTAAGAGCCAACCAAGTTCAAGACTTCCACGTACCACCCGACCATAGACATGGTTGAACCAAATATTTCTTTTAGCCAGTCACCCCCATGCCATATTCTAAGAGTGAATGTGGGATCTCATGGATAAACAAATCCAAAAACAACCAAGGGAATCTAGAGGTTAAACCACCTCCACCCTCACCAAACCATGATCTCACCAAAACCGGCACTAAGATCACAAAACCAAACCGAGCTTGGAATGCCTTTGGATTCCATCACTATCCTTGGGGAATTTTTTGTCTCCTTGTCTCTCAGGATTTACCACAATCCACACTGGATCACTATACCCTAAACCGAGACTCCACCCTAAGGCTTTACCATGTATCCCACCAAAACCGATTAAGGGATTCCTAGGCCTTTGGGAATTTTCATGAGACCACCTTTGCCCCATATTTTGAAACCATCTAGAAATCCAAAAGCTCAAAACCAAGAACCCACCACACCATGGCTATTTGAAAAAAGGAAAGGCAAGGTTGAAAACCATTTTCATAACCTATCAAGACCATGACACTGACAACCAGAGAACAAAATACCAACATGCAAATATGCATGCATGTGTTAACCAACTAGGAAATCACACATGCAATATGTTACTTGCAAGTATCCCTGTTGAAGTTGCTTGATCTTGCTCTTCCTTGCTTTCTCTTTGTTTTCCTTTGTTTTCCTTGTCCTTCCTTTGCTTGCTTTTCCCTTCCTTGCTCCAAAGCTATAATTCTCCAAGAAAACTCTAAGTTTCCAAGAGTGTGTGAGAGAGAGAATAATGAAATAGCTCCAAAACTAAATTGACCAAAGGTTAGAAACCGATCCTCATAATTCATTTTATCAATGAGGCCTCTATTTTCTTCATTTTCCTTTATTTTCCTTCAATTTCCTCTTCACATGCAACTTGTGACCTTTCACTTTCCTTTTCTCCTATTTTCCTTTATTTTCATAAATAAATGTGCCAAAATAACATTTTACCTTTTTAATGCCTTAGTCATTGCCTTTGCTAATTTCCCTTAGCCATAAACACATCCAATGATGCCCACTAGGAAATATTTTCCCAAGATTCAACTTGGAATAAGTGTCCCTTAACCGTGGTCTTATTTTTCCTTTGCTAAATTTTATTAAATGAAATTTTAACCAAGGGTTGTTACAGTATATATTACAAATGGAGTGACCATTTACCTCCCTTGTGACTCTTAGACTTCCCTCATGACCATTTGACTTCTCTATGAACTTTTGACTCCTTGATGACTTTTAACATTCTATCGCTAACTCTTGGACTTCCAATTTACATTACATCTCTCATACATTGAAATTACATAATCCACAAACAATGTGTAAAATGATGACTCATATACATCTTGACATGACACCTTGACAAGACATGACATGGCATTGATGACATGGACTACATGATGATATGGCAATGTCAAGCCATTCTTTCTACTCCTGTCTTTGTGTCTTCTTGAAAGATGATACATGTTCTTCTTCTTCCTTGTCCATAAGGCTTGAATGTATGGAGTCTTCAGTATGATCTTGATCTACATCTATTGTCATAATCTAGTGTCCCTTTGTATTTTCTTGATTGATAAAGTTATCTTTGCATCTACAAAGGTGTATTCTAGCAGGGTGTCCTACTTCATCTCCTTCATTAGCATCCTTTCATAACATGATATAATACTTGCAACTGAAATGCACTCATGACAAGATGGAATTAGTCTAACAAACCCCTTATCTAACATGCTTCATGACAACCACTGAATAAGTTGGAACCAGGTGTTGGGATGAGATACTGGGTAAAGTATTGTACAATTGTGTAGCTAAGGAAGTCAGGGTGAGGACCGAACCTTGAGATTGCGCAGTGCAAATTTTAGGTAGGACAGGGAAATGCAACTACAAAGTCAATGGGATCAAGGAGGTAGGTTTGAGGCTTGAGGCAAAAGGTTTCCCACTGTGTAGTTCTATAGGGATAGAGGCCTATGGCTTACATAGTTCAAGCAATTAGGTTGGAGTCTTGAGGCTTGAGGCTTGAGACTGCATAATATACAAAAGAAGGTGAATGAAAGCAAGGTTGCACAATTCTGGAGCTCAAGGGTCAGGGATGGGCACTAAGACTACATAGTGCACAATTATGGAAGGCATGAACTACACAATGCACAATTCCAATGAGAAAGGTCTGAGCTTGAGGTCTAAGACTGTGTAGTGCACAGTCCAGGAAGACTAAGGGAGATCAAGCTGCTTGGGATCCAAATTTGGCTAAGTGTGGGATCATTAAGGCAAAAGTGAACAAGGACACAACTTGAGCATGATAACACACTTAGAAGAGTTGATGACACAACATTGATCACTCAGAATACATGAGCAACATAGTCCCCCCAATGAAACGACAATGCGACAACTTTCCCTAGGTGCGACACTAAAGGTACACTTTGTGACGACAGTGACGACACTTGTGTGACAATGCTTGAAACTTTGGGAATGAGTATAATACATGTCTAGATGATAAGTAGGACTCATTTATACAAAAGTTACCCATTTAAATGAACCATAATTACATTTATGTGATATGTGATGCTTATCATGCTAAAAGATGACACTTTGTTTTTCTTCCAAACGAGACTGGAACACTTAGAGAAAACACAAGTAATGACTCTTAATACTAGCAACAAGAACATATAAAGTCAAAGAAGGGTCTAAAATTTGGATTTAGGCCAAAATTTTGGAGGGTGTTGTAGCAACGACAAGAAGATAGAGGAAGATACCCTACCACCAACTTAAGGGAGCCATACATGTAGCTGATATTATTGTTATGGAGGCTATATGGGAAAAGGATTGATAAATTTTTTCACAGGTTTGGATGTATCTATCATACACTATGGCTATGTAGGGAAGAAGATTGAATTAGGGAGCCATAATATTGAGACAATTGAGCAAAAGGGTTGAACAAGCCCAAAATCATGTAGGTAATGATACACCTATTTTCTTTATGGTGTCCTAGGTGTTGGATGCTATATGTGCAAAAAATACAGTTGTAGGACTACCATCAATTTATCAAGTTTAGATCCACTGATACATGTCCCTTTAGTATATTGTGGTAAAATGAACAAAGAAAATCTTATTCCCTAATATGTAATACATTTATAGCCCATTTGTACCAAATCATCTTTCGATAAGAGTGCCCCAAGCTATCAGAATATACCAAAAGGATATTGGGATGCATCAAAAATTGGTATTTTGAGAAGTATCACACACATTTATCCAAATTTATGGAGAAATTGGTCCTCCTAATATTCTTCCCATATATATTTCAGATAGGTTGGCTGTAGGAGAAATATATTAATAGATAATCATGAAAGGATTTAATACTACATTATCAAAGAATAAGAAGAGAAATCTTGTGGTAAGAGACACCAAGAATGCTAAGCAAGAATGCAAACTGAAGGTAGAATATTAGTTTCAAACTAGTATGTTTAGAAGACATGATCCTAAAGGATTAGTGCGAAAATATTTAAAACAAGTATCTCTATAATGACCATATGATCATAAGAGCTCGCATGAATAAGTATTCATAGAAAATTCCTACGATTGGAAGATAGTGGAAAAGAGAAGATCTTACCCAATTGTCACCAAAAGATCTTACCCAATTGTTACCATTTTCAATACATCATCTTTAGAAGAACATATACAAATCATTAGTCAAGGGGATGTCAAGATGAAAGTTGATGAAGTAAGGAAAGTTGAGATCGATCACCTAAATAAGGAAGCTAACTTGAAATCTATACAAGAGGAATAAGAAAGGGAGCTCCCATGAATGAGAACAAGAAAGAGAGGCCGAAGAATAGTTGAAAAGAAATCAAGAAGAGGAAGAGGCTCAAGAACATCTTACCCAACAATGGCTACAATAGGTGGAAAAAGAGGGAAGGAATTGACAGAAAAATAGAGCAAAGAACAATAAGGAAAGGCTTAAAGATATTTAACTGAGAAAATGGAGACAATAAACAAACTTGTAGAAGAATGGAGGAGGCTAGAGGAGCAATAAGGGGCTCAAAAGGAGCAAGAGAAAAAATTGAAAAAGGAAGAGAAGACAGTAGAATTTAAAGGAACCTCAAGTAATCCCAAACCTATTATACCCAAGGATGTCATTGACCTCACAAAATAGGAGTAAATCAAGGTAACTAGTACCCTAGTTGTAAATAAGCATCCCCTAGGGATCGAAACCCTAAGAGAGAATAATTAGTAGTGTTGATAGAACCTAAGAATACACTACAACAAGATAAATCACCTCCACTAGAGATGGTGAGGCACTAACCCTTGAACAAAATCAAGAGGTAATGACAACTTCTATTGGTGAAAATACCTATGTTTTTGGTTCATAGGATATGTTTGAGATATAAGTCTTCTCCAAAGAGGCTTAGACCCCTACTACAACATAAAAGGAAATTGATGCAATTGGACAAGGAATATATGGGACAAAAGTAGAAGTGGATAGGAAAAGGATAGCAATGGAATATGTCCATACATGGAAATATGGAAAATTTTCTACCTTGGGGGGAGAAAACCATACCACAACCTATGGATCATGTGGCTAACTTGGAATCTATTATGTATGATAGAAAAATGACGTCAGTTATTAGAAGAACCCAAAGGAAAAGAAATACCATCTCAGATATTAGGGTGAGATGTACTTTATAAGAGGCCATACTAGATGCAAAGAAGGCATGTGCCACCAGATTAGTAGTAGCTAGATTGGACCTATCTCACACTTCAATCGACAAGGTTAGAGAGGAAGAGAGAGAGCTTAATCAAGCCAAAAAAAAATGGAATATCCTCAACATCGGGTGCAATACCAAAAATAAATAGGAAACACAAAAAACCTAATGGCTGACCTCATGGGAAAATCGAAAGGTGAAAGATACATTTTTGCAAAAGGTGCATGATTTCGAAGAAGAAACATTAAAATTATTAGTTGCATACAAGGAACTTTTGTAGTGGAAAGAGATAGGTTCCAAGACTTTGAACCAAATGGAATTCATTATAGAAATCCAAATGGATAATGGGGGTCAAGAAAATAGAATCACTCTTTTATGTTGGAAGAATCACCGCACCTCTATGGAATCCGTAATTTCCACCTTGGGGATCCTAGTTACTGGTTTGGAATGTTTACCAACACCTGGGGGTTTTGGTGTAACAGAAAACCTCTTCATGGTATCAGAGCCTAGACCTAGGTTCGATTCCCCCGAGTTGCGTTTGAGGGTGGGTGTTGGAAGAATCACTGCATCTCTATGGAATCCGTAATTTCCACCCTGGGGATCCTAGTTACTAGTTTGGAATGTTTACCAACATCTGCGGGTTTTGATGTAACATTTTAATCGAGGATGGTTTGAATTGCATGTAGCTCCCCAATATTAGGTGAAGTTGGTAGTAGAACGAGTTGAGTAGATGAATGTGGAATATTCAACATGTCAAAGTACCAAGAAAAAGGTAAATCAGATGATGACCACACTCCATTTACCACAATTCAATAAACTAGAGTAATTTTAGTTGTTTCAAGAAGTCATAGTTGGGTTCAAGTGGATTGTTTATTAGTATTATTACAACATCGATCAAATCACTTCATTTGAATGGGGATACTTACAAAAGTTTGTAGTTAATGAGAACATAAGTATTGATAAGTTGGAATAGTTAGTACCTAAAATTAACAAATATACTTGGTGGTTCAAGGAAAGTAAGGATAACTTGAGTGTTCTAATGGATCAACACAAGTTTCCTTATGCCTACAAATGTGAAGAAATTCTCACTTAGAGGGATACTTTATATGAGGAAAACATGGATGTCAAAACTCCTAGATCACTTGAGTAATAACAGTTATTATCTCTTGATCAATTATATATCATATCCTTATTTTTAGAAATAATTTGTAAATAAAAAGAGGAACCATTACGAGGACATGGGTTCTTGGAGGATGTGTTTTTCTATTTGTAGTTGGAAAACTATTTTTTGAAGTTAATTTGGAAGCTCTGAAAGGCCATTTCTTGATAGACCTTGATTGGAGTATTACAATTGTGGATTATTCCACTTGCTTTGTGATGTATGCTGCTTCAAGGAAGAATTACTAATATGCTATATATTATTCTTAATGCATGTGGTTTCTTCTTTGTGGATATAGTGAATTTTATATAAATACTTCATGGGTGATAAAATAAGGAACTATTTTGGTTTCTCACTTCGAAGATAATTAATCTTTCATTGTTAATGTTTACTTTTGTACATGCGTGATTAGTGTAATCTCTTCTAAGCTATCTTGGGTGGAATTTCATAGGATACATGCTTGACTTCTTTGAGATATTAAGATAATTATTAAAGTTTATCGTTATTTAGTTTAGTATTTGTTTTGATTAGTTGAAAAAATTGAAAAGAAAAACATACTAGAATATAATAACAAGGTTTATCAGACCCTCACCGTGAAGATCATATTAGACCAAATAGGGACAAGTCTAATTCAACATCATCTCTAGGTATCGATCCATACTATTGATAGATAAATATAAACCATCAACACATTTTTACAATCAAATCTTAAGATCCTACAATCTCTAAAGCACTACTAAAAAACCCTCCAAAATTGTAATTAATTGCACAAAAAAAACGAAACATAACCTAATTTGTGGCTTCATTCCTCATTAGATTGGCTTTCTCAATAAAATATTTAAATTACAATAAATCTTATTCAATATTATACACGTTGATGAAATGTTAGTTCTATTATGATACAATCTAATTAGTAACTTGTTTGAAGGTCACAAAACAACCCATAACTAGTTGAAATCACATTTACAAGATGAAGAGCAATGTCTTGATAGATCAAGGGCATCTGGCATCCAAATAGTGTGTCTATGATATGTTCATGATTCGGATCAAGGGTTGCACAATTCTTATTTTCTCGGTGATTTGGCTCCATTCTACAATACACTTATGCACTTGTTCTTCACTTGGAGGATCTCGTGTACGTGGATTATGAGGTTGTAAAGTAGTGGCATTGGTTACCAAAAGAATTTCCAGGTTGAAATGTGAAAGTGATGCCACCCACCATACCAATAGTCCATACACACACATTAAGACAAAATGAGGTATTTTAGTGATTTCATGCAAAATGCAACACTCCTTTGATAAATCTATTCTTATATTAACATTTGTGCGCCAAAAATTGTGCTAAATAGAGTACCGTTTGTATGGTCTGATAATAATATTTGTTTGTTGGACACGGGAAAGCATAAGTATGGGGATTTAAAAATACAAATGGATTCATTTTACCAATGTGTTGCCTTTTGCGTGAGAGAGGTATTTACTTTTTCAATTGATATAGATGGAAGTGGTGGATGTCTCCACTGAAGATCAAGGCAATGGAACTTCGTATAGCTTTAGTTAATAAGCTTTTCACAACACAAAATTTCTCGAAAGATATGAGCTTCAATGCTTTAATTATTAATTTGGAATTTTGCAGGAGTTTGAGGGTTACTTTTCATCAATTAGGTAAAGGAGTATTTTTTTTATATGTTAAGAGTCAGATGTATAAAAAAGGCATGGAGTATTCTCTAAAACTATTTTTGCTTGGTTAAGAGATAGTCTTCTTCGGACTCTAGGAAAAATGTTATCGACTTAAGACCCAAAGGCATATGGTAAGAGTGAAAACTTTCCCCCCTACGAATCACCAACGAGTTATTCCAAGTGGCATGGTTTTTCTTGAATAACATTGGTGAGTCAACCTGCATTCCCAGATAACAACAAGAGATGGTTGTCCTCACTACTACTTTGACAACTGTGTTATGATACATTTTCCTACCGTGTGAAAAAAAAGTGTAATAAAAGATTTATTTTATTTTATTTTATTTTTATTGTGTTCTTTGAAAGTTTTTAAAGTCACACATTTTACTTCTCTGGTTGTGTATGATTTTGGATTCATGGTATTATATTTTGTGTTTACTTTTTATGCATAAATTTACATGTTTATTTAGTCATTCCATTATAGACACATGGAGTAAAAAGAAACAAAAACTTGATTATTCATCAACACTTGGTTTAAAAGTTATAGATTGAAAATGATACTACTTTATGTACTAGTTCATATTTCCTTACTAGTATAATTATTTAGATTTGTGATTGAGGAGAGAAATGTTAGACCATGAGTCCTTAGACAATCACAAAGTTTGAAATCACCTTAGTATGAGTTGTTATCATTATCTACTAATGAGATGTTGTCAGTACCAACTTATGAGTTGTTGATGAGATCTAGATATAAAGGAGGCCAAAGACATATATTATATATTCATATCATTGAATAAATACATCTGTAAAACATGGATTAAAGCCTAGCATAGAAACAAATCTTGGATACACATGAGCATTAGAAGCACTAGGTTAACTATGTGTGCAATTTTCTCAATGAAAAATATGCTATGGTAAAACATTTATGACACTAAAAATGCCTACACTAAAAGCAAAAAAACTATAGTTTCTTGTCCTAGACACTTAAAAGCTATTGCTAAAATAAGTAAAAAGAAAAAAGAAATGCACGGAAAACTAAACTACCAAAGGCCCAATGAAACACATACAAAGTTAATGAAGTTGATGAGTCAGATTCCCCAATAGAGTCACCAATCTATGTTGGGTATTTTTTTATCATATTGTATCAAACAACTATACATGGGAGTTTTGGCAACCTAAACAACAAACAAGGGAAAAATATAAAAAAAGATGATACACTGGCTAGCTTATTCCACATTGTGTTCTATGTAAGAAAGATTATATAAGTAAAATGTTATGTATCTATGATCTAAGGCATAAGACAAAATAAATAATAAAGGCTATTTTTTATTGTAATTAAAATGAGGAATAGAAAGAACACCTCAATTAGATCATAATACAAAATAGATAATGAAGACTATTTTTTATGTATTTGAAATAAAGAATACAAAAAACACCTCAATATTGGTTGTTGTGGAAAAATGGGCTCCAAAGTCATTTTGTTGGAGGGTTGAACACCAAACTTGGTGGTAGAAGTGAAATATCAAATGTTAGAGAAAATATGGATAAGGTGCAAACTATGACTATTAAATTTCTATGGTATAACCAAACTTCAAATTGTTGATATAATGAGTGATCTTCATGAATTTATTTATAAACAAAAATAATGGAGCTTCTTTAGAGTTATATTTGATGTGAACTATCTCTTTGCATCAGTGAAGCAGTGGGGTAAGGATAACAAATGAAGAGTAAATCGTACTTTATAATTAGAAATAATAGCTTCTCAAGGATCACATTTTCCCACTACATTTTTGGGAAGAGAACAAGCATTAATGACCCATAAAAATATTTATTTTTTTATTGTAGCCCTATAATGCATAGAAAAGAGGTTGAATAACATGATTCAACTTTCACTCAAATATGGGGTTTGGCTTGGCTTAACAATATTGCGGTTGCATGATGATAATAATGAGGGCTAATGCTATTAAAGAGATGTTTTTACCTAAAAGTAGTCTTGAAAAAATAATAAGTGAGCATTTATGATCCCCATAAGCCGTGTGTTCAGGGACCAAGTAAAATTTTAAAGAGACAAACTTATCTTCCTCTAATCTCATAATAGGAGCATCAAAATATAAACTCGTCCTTAGTGTTAAGCTCTAAAGAGTAGATATTGCAAATATGGTGCCCTCAATGAATATGGCAATCTAGTTCGATGCAAGGCGAATATGGCAATCTAGTTCAATGTAAGGCAATGAGGCTGAACTCTAAGCTGAAAAAGAGGGACCTTTAGGTTGCCAAGTAACTAGAGTTTGATGTGCCCCATGGATAATGATCTCATTATTTCATTGGAAATACAAATTTGAAGAGTATAATAGATAACTATACTTACCTAAAAGCATATTGGTATGAACGAATTTGTAACATTTGTGAAGCTAAACATCATTTATTTTTAACATACTATATTTTTAATAGTACAAAAGATAACAATAGCACAACCATACAAATTAAATGGTTGGTAAATGTTACAGGAATCAATTCATGATAAACATCAAAATACTTAGCCCATGATACATCTCACATTGCAATGAAAAACATAATTAATTTATAACTTTATTTTAAATTATTATTATTATTAAAAGAAATAATATATGAGTTAAACATATTTACATTTTATAAAACATGTAGCAACATTTCTAACCATGGAGATTCATCCAGTTACCATGTAAATTCTTAACTTGTAAATAGTTTAATTTATACCAAAAAGTTTTCCAGAAGAGATCACATATAGATTTTCATGTCAACGTGTTTCGAACCATTTATTGTGGTTTAATTTGTTATGATACCATGGCCCAATAACATGACTTATCAATACCACATATCCAATATGATAGGCGTTGATATGACATTTTCTTTAATTAATTTAGCTGTGACAAAATTAATCAAAAGAGCATAACTAACTTGAAGATAAATTTAACTCTTGATTTGTGAATATTACTATGAATATTTCAACATATACCATGGAGATTAAATCTCTAGCATCCACCTAATGATTATTGATAATTAAATAAAAATTCTAAAAGACCTAGTACACATGATGTAATTATGAAATTAAATTTTTATTTATTAAAACTAGTATTAGTGAAAATTTCATTTCCACCATATTAAAATATAAAAATAAAATTTAAATGTAATTTTCCTTTTACCAAACAAAATTTATAAATTTCAAATAGTATAGTTCCATTGGGTTTAATGGTTAAGAATACATTTTTCCTTCTACCAAGGAGAGGTTCAAAATCTAGAATGGGTAGAGTATGTGCACATTAAAATCTAGAAAGGATAGAGTAAGCACACCTTCTTAGACTTAGTCATTAACATTAAAAAAGTCTAACATTTTTCAGTCAAATGAAAACATGATGAACTTACATCAGAGGTAATTACACCAAATGTGCCTTTTCTATTGGGTTGGACTGGGAAAACATTGTTCAACGCAACCAATCCCGCATTTCATTTTAGTCATCCTTAGTCAAATTAAAATTTGACAAATGCAATATGTCCTCATCTCTGTCCTTGTCCTTGGGCTTTTTCTTCTTCCTTCTCACCACCATTGCCTCTTTCTGGGTCGACAATTGCTTCCTCACCTTCCTGTCCGGTGCAGTGGAAAATATCATGATCACCTACATGATCTTGGTACCTCTTCTCACCTATTTCTTGCTACTTGACAACTTCTTCATCAATAGAGACTGAATCCCACCCCACTGAATCTGGTTTCACTACATTCCCTCATTAAGTATCCCTATGAGGTTGTTCAACAAAATGAGTTCGACAATCCTCATGCCTATATTGCTATAAGAACTCACTTTCTATTAATACCTGGAGAGATTATCTGGCTTTTTATCTCCTCGATATATCTGAGATGTACTTTTTCTTTACTCTGATTGATGAATATATCCCGAGGTAGCTTTACAATTTGAAGATTTGAAATATCTGTCCTTTTGGCTTGTGCCTCTATTTTTTCCCCTAACTTGTTGCCCTTTGGGAAGGCGGGCTATTTCAATCTACTGAGATGGAGATACTCCACGTGGAATCCGACTCTACGGATTTAGTAAAAGCTGCCATGGAGGTAGAAGCATTGCATTTTGGCACTATTAAATCATCCTGCTAGCACTCCAAGCTAGCAGATCACTTGCAAACCTCCCTATAGGTTCCTGATCAAGTTGATCTTCCCCCCTCTGTCCCCCACAGGAAAATCAATCAATGGCCTGCAAAGATCACCCCTTCCCCATCTGCTATTTGTTTGGATAGGCATAAGTTGGCAAACCATATTGCAAGTTTGCAATTTCGTGCTCTTATAGGGAAATGGCACTTCCCTGACATGGATGATGTCCATATTAGAAAATGGCTTGGATCTAGATGGCGGTCTCTCATTGGATACACTCCTACCATTGTTCGTCTAATGAAAGACTGGTACAACTTTCATTTCCTGAAAGTAAAATATCTCAATACCATTTGGGACCTCCCATGGGTGCACGGGTAGAGTTTTCTGGCTGTCCATAATTGGTACATAGGTTTTGACCCTCTTAGGAACACCCCTCAGAACAATTATATATGGGTCAAATTATGTGCACTTCCTATTGAACTGTGGACGAAAGAATCTCTTGCCAGTATTGGAAATGCAATTGGAAAATTTGTCTACGTTGACCCAAGATGCCTGGGCGCTAAAGATAAAAGGGTTGCCTGGATCCTGGTGGAGAAAGATTATAGGGGTGGTTTTCCTGACCATGTTGACCTGTTCTAGGGAGAATTATCTGCTTGTCAAAGGTTTGACTAATGGGGAGTCCCTTTCAGGTGCTACCTCTGTCACAAAACAGGACACCTCAAAGACAAATGTTCATGGCATATAAATGATAAGATGCGATATAAGGATCATAGGGTGTATTAGAAATCACAAAATGTGTCTTCTCCACACATTTCTTGGGATGATGAAATGAACTACTATAATAGAGCTTCTTCGATTGCGGATATTTCCCCCAACTGTTCTCACAATGTTTCCATCTCCCGAGATCTGTCAAGAGAGATGTTCCATCGACCTTTCTTCTCCCCTAGGCATCAAAAATATTCCTCCATAAGTCTTCTGAGATCGAATTCGATGGGCGATTTTCACAACGCGGGTGTTAATGTCATTTCCTCCCAACTGCCTCCTCCTGAACCATCCCTGAATATTCCTATCATATCACCTACACCCATTCCTAAAGATTGTCTCATTTCTCACTTGAATTCAGATATTCACATTGTCCCATCCTCCTCTTCATCTCCTGTTCGATCTGGTCATGCCCCTAATATGATATCCCCCTCTTCATTATCTCATCTTACCCTGAACTGCTCCCATAAATCCTATAAGGGTAAAGCCCCCTTGATCTTGGTTTCTCCCCTCCATCTCCTCTACCATCCCCCCCAAACTCTATGGGAAGTGACCTGGACATGCTACTACATAGGGAATATCTACGCCTATTGCCCCTTACCATTAATAAACCTATAATGTCTACTTCACCTGTCATCAGTCCTAATTTGGCGAAGAATATCACTGTCCATCGAAACAACAATAGGGGCAATAGGCATTTCAGGCAAAGAAAGGGCATTTCTAATCTTTATTTCTGGGAATCTTCCTTAGTCTACATCCCCATTGTCAATCTTCCTGAAAGCGAGCCTCTTAGAGCAGACATACCCAAAATGAGTGCCAAATGATGAACATTCTTTCTATCAACATAAGGGGTCTCGGAGCTGACCCGAAATTTTTAGCTCTAAAGGATTTATTTCTTTCTTCTTCTTACAGGTTGATTTTAATCCAGGAGACAATTCACGACAGAAAGGACACAATCTCCCTTTTTTTAGGTGTATTCTTCCATCTTGGTATATGGCAGCTATGGAGGCGGCTGGTCTCTCCGGAGGTTTAGCGGTTCTCTGGGACCTGAGATGGATTTTAGCAATCACTTTCCGTTGCCTTGGGGGAATCTTGATACTTGCAAAGCAGAGAGGTTGTGCAGACCGTTATCATATACTAAATGTTTATGCAACCTATAAAGGCAAAGCTTCATATTGGAACGAATTCCTTTCCTCCGGTATTATGGAGATTGAGATGCTTCTCATCGCCGGTGATCTTAACTGCACTTTGGGACCAGATGAGGTTTGGGGGAAGGGGAAAAAAGCTAACCCGGTTGGGGAAAAAATCAGAGAAGTGTTGTTGCATTTCAACTTTGTAGATGTTTGCCCAAAATCCTTAACACCTACTTGGGACAATGGAAGGTCGGGGGATGCCTTTATTGCAAAAAGATTGAACAGGTTCATTATGCATGAAAATTTAATGTAAAAGTTTGGTCTCCCGAGCTCTCATACCCTTCCTGTCTTTATTTTGGATCATTGTTTGATTTCTTTGTAATGGTTTGAACAACATTCGCGGATGAACTATCCTTTTAAATTCAATATGATTTGTCTTGAAGATGAATCCTTCATCAACATTATCCGCGAAACATGGCAATCTAGTGATTTGAGTTTTGGAAGCTCCCCAACGGAAAAATTGATTGACAAAATGAGACGTCTGCGATCAAAAGTAAAAGAGTGGTAGACCCTGAAAAAAAAAACCAACCGTCTAGAACTACAAGAGATTAAAAAGGAATTAGAAATCATTGCAAAAGGTATGTCATCTCACTCCCTTCCATGGAGTGCCCGATCTTGGCTATGGGAACTAAAAAAAAAGAAGTAGAAGTTACTTTCAATTGAAGAAATGACTTGGCAGCTAAAGAGTCGAGCCACTTGGTTAAAGGAAGGAGATAAAAACACTAAATTCTTTCACCATTTTGCAAACAAAAGATGGGCTTCTAATTCTATATTGAAAATCAAGTGCGAAGATGGCACAACTCTGTACACTTAGGAAGAGATCTCCAAAGAAGCGGTAAATCACTTTCAAAAGGCATATAAACATGCCGACAACAGAGAGATAAATGATATTATGTGGGGCATTGAACCTTTCCCTGTTATGTTCGATGAAGAGGATAATGAAAGACTTTTTGCTGTTGTAATAGTGGAAGAATTACTTACTATTATGAAAACCTTTAAAAAAGATAAATGCCCTGACCCTGACGGTTGGACCATTGACATTTTCATCCATTTCTTTGATATGATGAAAAATGATATATTAGGAATGATGGAAGAATCCGGAATCAGCAGAAATATTAATCACATAATTACTTCTACCTATATAGCATTGATCCCAAAAAAGAGAGACTCTTTATCTTTTTCCGATTTCAGACCTATATCACTATGCAATACTATCTATAAAATCATCTCAAAAGTTATTGCAGAAAGAACCTGTGGAAAACTCTCTCTTTATGTCTCAAAGGAACATCATGGTTTTCTAAATGGTAGGAATATATTAGATGTTGTGGCTATATCATAGGAAGTCTTACACTCAATGCACACAAAATATAGGAGCGACCATTCTTAAAATAAATCTTAGAAAAGCCTACGACTGCCTAGATTGGAGCTATCTGAGGTGTCTTCTCATAAAGATCGAGCTAAATGATCAGTGTACTAAATGGATTATGGCATGTGTGGAAGGAGTCAACTTTTCCATTCTCATAAATGGATGCCCCTCTACTTTCTTCTCGGCTGCAAGAGGTCTCCGTCAAGGATGCTCCCTGTCCCCCCTTTTATTCATACTAGTTATGGATACTCTCAGCCTTCATCTAAAAAGAGCTGTGGATATGGGGAACATTCGCCCTCTCTACATATCCAGGGGATGCTATTTCTCACATAACCTTTTCATGGACGATATCCTATTGTTTGCTATGCTCTGGAGACAATCATGGCTTAATATGCATGAGATATTAATATCCTTTCAAAGAGATACAGGTTTATGTATAAATGAAGGAAAATCATCTTTTCACTATGGGAAGGTCAACATGAATGAAATGGACTATATTTCTCATATTTATAGAATTCAGGCTATATCTATCAAAGAAGGTATGAGATATTTGTGTTTCCAATTAAAACCCTCAGCCTATACCATATCTGGCTAGGCATGGATCATCAATAGATTTTATAAAAGGATATCAGGATGGGAATTAAAATTTTTAGCTTTGGCTGGCAGGACAATCCTCTCTGAATGTGTACTTGCTCAAATATCTGTTTATTGGGCACATCTATATTATATCCCTTCTGCTATTATAAAAAAATTAAATAGTTTGATGGCCATATTTATCTGGGGGGATGCAAAGAAAAGAGGAAATACCATCTTAAAAAGTTGATAAACATCTCACTCCCAAAGAAAATGGGGGGCTAGGGAATCATGAATCTTCGCAGTTTTGGTATGGCCCTTCTATGTAAATCTCTATGGAGAGTAGTATTTGGACATAGCCTATGGAGTAATGCTATGAAAATGAAATATTTTGGGAATAAAGATATCATTTGTTGGTACAGGAACAGATTGATAGGCCCTTGCCAAGGGTCGTCCATTTGGAGGGGTTTCAAAAAGGTTTCTCAATTCTTCCTCAGGAATCTGGTATGGAAATTACAAACAGGTAACAACATTTTAATTGGCATTGATTTTATCTTCGGTGTACTGGCCGAATCCCCTATCTCTCAACAACTTCTCATGTCCCTTCATCAAAAAGGTTTGTTCTATTGGGGACAAGTCATTCATGGATGGCAAGGAAATATTCCAAGATGGAAATCGGCCATAGAGCTAGGCCTAGATGAATCATTAGCTGAAATATGGAACAAGACTATCTGGGATATGAAGCACGTGGGGTTTTACAAAACAGAGGATAAAGCCAGCATTGTCCTACAAATAAAGAAAGGAAGGACCAATGTATCAGTCAAGGATATATATATCTCCATGAATGAAGATCTAATGGACACCTCCCGGAAAATATTTCCCAATACTTTATGGAAAACAGGTTGTCCACTGAAAATTATTCTGTTTTCATGGCTAGTATTTCATAATAAAAATCTTACATGGCCTAATCTACAGAAAAGGAACTGGCACGGGCCAGCTATATGCTCAATATGTCTATCAGAAGTAGAAGACAACATGCATATTTTTCTTAACTGCTGCACCACTCAGATCCTATGGAATCAGTTGGCTTCTCATTTTGGATTTTCTGTCAAATCTTAGTCCTCTATTATGGATGCTCTTCTATGGTGAGGTTCCCAGAAAATTGACTAGAGGCCTATCCCACTTATTGTTTTCTGGGTTGTATGGAAGTGGAGAAACAAAAGGATATTTCAAAATAGCAAGGAGGATTTCGGGCACATATATGACAAAATTATCCCTTATTATTTATCAATCATTCCAAATATTCCCCTACTATTATAGTCTTAGCACATTTCTACAGCCCCCCAACAACTCTCCTTCCCTAGGGATCATTTCGATGGTGCGTCAAAAGACGACATATGTGCCTGTGGTGTCTATATCTACATTGAAAAGGACCTGCAATATTCTATTTGTTGGAACAGTGGACTGGGGACTAACAACAGAGCTGAGGCCATGGCTCTCCACGGTCTTCTCATATTCTGCTCTTTTTTGGATATTGGCCCAATCCAAATCTATGGTGACTCCAAAATCATCATAGAGCACATGATTGGAAAACATTCTATAAAAAATGACAGTCTTTCTGGATGGATGAATAGGATTGCATCACTATGGAAGCCTTCTCTCTTCCCTATCTCACACATAAAGCATTTGCAGAACGAGGAGGCAGATAAACTATCAAAAAAAGGTTTGCAATCTTCATGCGGTATGTGGCATATGAGCATCACTATAGATTCCATCACATACTTTTTCCAACCTTTCTCAATGCCGGACATATAGTGTTGTCTACAATCTGGTATGCTTCAAGATCCTGTTCCAAAATTTTTTTGTCTTATGGCCAGGTATTTCATTTTTTTATATTGCTTGAATATAACTGTGCCACTGTGAACAATTAACAGAAATATGTATATCTTGGAAAATACTATCATATGTTTTGGTTTAATTTTCTATCAAGCTCCTACTAGACCGAATATATAGTCAATCTCTACAGAATGTACAATTTTTCTTCTATATAATATATATTCAGCTTTTTCTCCTAAAAAAGAACTCAAGTTTTCGAAAGGATTCCCATGGGAATTGCGCAGGAAGCCTCATGAATTTCTCTCAGACTTGTCCACTCTATGGGGTTCAGTATGGCATGGGAAGCACTGTAGGAAAAATAACCAATTTGCAATTCTGAACTTACCTGGTGGAACATGTCGGAGGCTAATGGCTGAATTTACAAGCCTCTGCTTCACTGGTTCGTACTCTCCATCAAAATTTTCATAGGCATATAATTGTTAGACATAGCCATTGATTTTGAATATGTAGACTAAAGCCTTGTTGAGATGAGCAAGACTTCGAGGATCAATAATCTGGTCTGAAAATGTACATCTTTTCATATCCCACCATACAATTTGTTTTCTCTATATAGGGAAGTCCATTGTTGTTGGCTACTATGTGAGCAGAGTTAAACATAATATGCAATTCGAAATATCAAACCATTGTGAAAGCTTTGAAACAGGTCATCCTAATTTCGAATTGCAGGGAGAGTATCTATCGATCCATTGAATTCTTTTAGTCATTAATTTATGAAGTGGGTTCGTGGTTGGACGCTTGTTGAACATTAAGAGTTCTTATTATTGCAGGTGCATTGAAACTATAAATGATCCTATCACTCTGAATTCAAAGAGAAATAGTTTCTATAAATGAATTTTTTTTGCGACTAGTACTGTTAGAAAAATTATAAGTGGATTTTAGCATTGTAGTACTGTTAAAAAAATGAACTAGGTATGAAAATTTAAAGTGGAATTCAGTGGCGTAGTATTGTTAAATTTTATGTAGTTTTGTAATATTTCTCTAGTAGGCATGGTTTCTCTGACGAGAATCGTTGAATGGAACTTGGGGCAACAAACCAAGTTGTGACCCTATAACTTTATAGGATTAATGAATAATAATATTTGAAGTTAATTTATAATGTAAGAAAATCATGTGAGGGTACAGGTTCAATTCCAATTTTAACGAGTGTAATAGACCATTTGGGATAACTAAATGTGTTAACTATGATCCCATAACTTCATAGGATTTATGAACAAGAAGTGGGGGTGTATATTTGAGATGGGTGTGGATGGTGTTGTGGATGGGCAGGTGGTGGAGGCAAAAGAGCGGGAGGAGAGTTGTACTGGGGCTTCCACCCCTGATGAGGTGCGTTCCACTGAGGTTGTGGCTGAGCATAAGAGTGAAACGAATGAACAACTGGAGAAGCATGGTATTGAGGAGGATATGACCAAGGAGGGGGTGTGGACCAGAAAGGATGAGCAGGGGGACCCCAAGAAGGCATGGAAGTGGCTTGATAGGGGTCGTAATAGGTCTGGGATGTCCCTTGCATTCCCTGCTGGTAGGTTAAGGGTCCATGTGGCCTCCTTTGGCTCATATAATAGAGTGATTTAGTGGCTCCTTTGGCTCTCTGATATGCAGCTTTAAGTCCAGGCAAGGAAGGGCACTGATTCGTAGGATGGGATTCTTCACAGACAAAACACACTTCTATGGAGTGCAATGGACATTCATTCCTAGGATGCTTTCTAGTGCACCTGGGACAAAAGATGACCAAAGCCCTCTTGGCTTCCTCTTGCTTCCTTTGGATCTGTAAGGTATCCAGTTGCATGGCAAGAAACTGCCTCATATTGCTCTTGAAATCTTCCATATGTTTTGCAAATTCGTTTTTGGATAAGGTACTGCTCCCAACATTTCTGTTTACAGCCATTTGCTCCAGAGGAATGTTTTCTTCTTCTTCTTCCCTTGAGGTTCTTCAAATATGTCTTGCTATCCACCTAAGGGTTCTTTAATCATAGCCATCGAAGAAGAGAGAAGGTTGGCTATGTGAAGTAGTGGGGGTGTTGTGCAATCATTTTTCTGACTTATCTCTACTCCTACAAGGCATGAAAGGAAATCTTTCTTGGCTGACTTTTTTTTTTTTTTTGCTTGTACCTGCAAAACTGAAATAGATTGAATTGCAACTAACTAAAATCTATCTTGTTGAAATGAGAATGCAAAATTGAAATGAAAGCAGGAAAGGACTAATCTACTTTACTGAAATGAAATTGCAGGAATGAAATGCTAAGCTATGCTTGCAGAATTGAAATTGCGAAATTGAAATGCTAATCTACGCTTGCAAAATTGGAATTGTGGAATTGAAATGCTAATCTATGAAAGTGAGAAAGATCTAATCTACGCTTGCTGAAATGAAATGAAAGTAGGGAATGTCTAATCTACTTTTGTGAAAGTGAAATTGCAGAATGGAAATGAAATAAACTACTTAGCAGAAGGTTGTAGTAGAAAATAGAAGAAAAGCAACAATCACCAATACTCTGACGCTTCCTCGCAACAACGCCAAAAAGAATGGTGGGCCCCAGTATTGCAGCAATAATGTTGCAACTCCTGGGACTCCCTTCTTTAATTTTATCAACATGGTAGTTCGTAACAAACTTGGAAGCGACGGTGCTATATGCACAAGTACTAGCTCTTGCCACGGCTGTCACTTGGTTAGCTGGCACAAGTCCGCTAGGAGCTTAAGCCAACTTCTATGAGCTCTAAGAAGAATATTTCTAACTGATGGATAGAAGCTAACTTAGAGGAGACTAATCTACTTGCAAAAAGAACCGAAAAGCGGAAAGGAAATGCAAACCCTAGCAAACCCTAGTTTTACCGACTAACCCTACTGGTGCAAGAAAAATGATGAAAGCTACAGAAAGAAATACCATTGACTCTTAGAAAGGTAAAATGCATGTGACTAAGCTACTTCTGAAGTGAAATATGAAAAGAAACATCTTTTTGTATTTTTGAGTAAGTTGGCAGAATTATTATGCATGTGCTTTACTGTTTTTGGTTGTGTAGAGGTGGATTGGCAAAAGGAAACACTTGCAGGAGGTTGGGAAGGTTAGAAGATGTCCTAAGGGGTCTCTAGCACCCTTCTAGAGAGTTTCACAATGATCAAATCTCAAGAAACTGCTTTCGTGAGCTTCTACAGGAAGTCTACAGGGGTTCTATAAGATGTTCTGTAATTTCTACAGGATGTTCCGAAAAGAGGATTTTGGAGGGTTGATGGAGGAAAAATGGTGCGAAAGTGGAAATGGAGGTTGGATAAAGATGTTAAGGGGTCTAGGACCTCGTGAATGAGGCTAAGGAGTGATTGGATTCGTTCAAGGATGGAGGGAGCAATGATGCACAAGAATGTAGAAAATAGGGCAAAGTGGGAAAATGTGGCAAATGAAGGGCAAGCATCTGAGTTAGAGGACGAAGTAGGTTTCATGGATGAGGTAAGGATAGATGAGGAGGTATCACAGGTACTCTGCACGTTATTTCCCAAAACTGATCAACAAAGACTATGCAAACCAAAGATCTAACTACTTTAACCTAATTTAACGTAGAAACCATAAGCATGATGCACAACAGTTTATTGGCAGCAAATCATGTAAATCAACTATGGAAACCAAACAAGAATGGATCTGAGCATGTAATCACAACTGATATCAACTTCTGCAAATGAGAATCTAACACTAATAATTGCATTGAAAAGCAAAACAATGTTTTTGATGGCAGCAAGGACACCTTGGTCCCAGCTCATGGTCCCACTGAGGGAGAGGTGAGATCAGAGGTGCTTGATAGCCTTTTTCTGAAGATCTTCTATGTTATTAACCTATCAAATAAATCTGAACATGACAAGCCTTTTTAATCATCAAAAGCAACCTAAATAACAAAACAAGATTTAAATCTAAATAGTAGATTTTATTCTAAGAATGCAGCAAAGACACATAAAGGTAAACAAAGGAGGTACTGGGCACATGGGTTGGGCCCAACCCCAAGAGCTACAGTCTTCTAAGAAAGATTAGAGCTGGTGCAAAGCTGGATTCATCTTTATTGCTCAAGAAATAATAGTTACATCAAAAACTGTCTACAAGAAAAAGCTTGAAAATGTGTTGAAATGCAGAGCTAATTTGCTGATTACAAAATGACTAAAATCGAACGACAAACTAGCTAACTTCTGCCAACAAAGTGACTAACTGAAATGAGGCCCTAAGCCTTCTTATTTATACAAATTGAGAACCCCAATAGTCCTCCTAAAATTTAGGATCTCGGCTCCCAAAACTTGTAGTTAACAGCAACTTTACTAGCCCTTCTTCGACTGCCCTTGTGATAATTGATGTGGTGGACCTTGAACTCCGAGCTGATGGTGGAGAATTCAAGGTAAGGGCCCATAAATGAAGGGGACACCTTTCTACAAATCCTCTCCACGAATTTGGCTACCAAGTGCTCATTTAAACCTTTGATTTTGTCTCCAAATTGACCAAAAAGACTACATAAAGCACACATTAGACTTGTTGGCATAATGACTAACCCAATTCACTCTATTAGCATAAATATAATAAAAAACATGCAATAAAATAATGAGAATGGTGGATTAAGTTGAATTAAGAGGCTAAATGATCCCATATAATTATCCATTTTTGGGGCTCATCATCTCTCATGAAGAGTCTACTACTTTTTGCAATCAGGGTTGGAAGTCTGCGAAGGCATTAGGACTTGAGCCTTAGTGGATGGGGGTTTAGAGGGATTACATAAAGGAACTTCAGAGATAAAATATTCGACTAAAGGATAGGGCTGATGATCTTCATTGGGTAAAATATCCCAGTGGTCTATATGCTCCAAAATATGGTTACATTTATCAAATGGGAAGAAGGTTGGGGGATGCTCGACACTCGTGGTCCAAGTCTTTGTGGAAGCTCGGTTGTCCTACTAAATCTAGACTCTTGTTCTGGTGCATTCTCAGGAACAAAGTCCCAACCTAGGATTACCTACAAAAAAGGAACAAGCATGGCCCTAGTTGGTGTTCCCTATGCAAATCCTCTGAAGAAAGCTCTTATCACCTCTTCTTCTCCTCCTCTTTTGCCTCTAAAACTTGGGAGCATTTCTTAACGAGAGTTGGTATCACCTCAAATTGGTCTAGGACCTTTATGGAGATTGCTTGGCAAAATTGGTGGACTCATACTTCTGATCCTCATTATCTAAATATTCCTCCGACTATCAACTGGGGCATTTGGATGGCTCAGAACAAAATAATTTTCAAGGATCAACCATCAGACCCATATATTATAACTATTCAATGTGCTTCCATTTATGAATTGATCCCTCACAACATTCCTGCTACTCCTCAGAATATTTAGGTTGAAACCATCATAACTGATATATTGTGGCCTTATTTTGATGGGGATTTTGATGCCCACAATTGTTGTGGGGTGGGGATCCTCATACACTTGAATGAACATAAACTCATTAATGCTTCTATGGGTATTGGGCCTGATTCGAATAACTTTGCTAAATTGTTTACCTTGAAAACTCTTTTATGTTGATTAAGGTAGATTGGGGTGCTTTCTGCTCAGGTTTTGTTGGGTTGTGTTATATTCTTTCCACGACTAACCTATGTAGTGAACCAGGGGGTTAGAGGGGG